>CALNHX010003692.1:0-143680 GCA_940337035.1 Agriotes lineatus
TCATTGTTGGTAAATAACAGATCATCACAAAATACATTTTTTATTATGCGATAATAATTTATAAGAATTTTTTGGCATTTTCCGACAACTTTATCAATATAAGTATTGAAAAGCGTCAGTGACAGCAGATACTTTCTAATCGGCTGAGCAAAGTAAAAATGTAGTTATTATATGCCCAAAATCCTCCTTTTGTAAATTAATTTGAACTAAATCACTGTGTTCTCTCATATTCAAAACAGCTTTTTCTGTAGCCCAAGTTGGTGCTGCCGTTTTTGGAGATGTTCGAGGAATTATCAGAGTATTTAAAGCCGCTATTTTGCTTTGAAGTATAAAAAACTGTATAGCGAAATGACACTGGAACACAGGGCCAACTACACTAAATAACCCTTTTAGATGATCAGAATGCTGCACTATCAAATTCCATGTTAATGATTTCTTTAATAGGTAAGTTGCTTTTCTAATAATGCTTGTTCATCTATATTTACCATTGTTTACCTAGATGATACAACATAGTTTTATCATGAAAACTTAATGTCTGCGTAATCCGTGAGGCTGAAATGTTGGAATGTATATACATCGCCCTAATAATTCTGTTATGTGAGGATACGTTTATTGGTACAAGTTTACCGTAGCAGATAAGACGTATTAAGTGTGAAAATCAGAATGGTAGGGGCCGGGATTGTGTGCCGAATGTGCAGTTCGTCTTATCAGTTAGGTTACCATTTGTAATCTTCAATTTATCAACTAAGTAGGTAATGTTTATGGAAATTTCAAATAGCGTAATCCCACCTTAATGCCGTATTCGAAGTAAATCGGCTGCATTAAAACCATTTCCTATTCATACACCGCGAGCCGGATTATACAAATGTGCGCGGAGAGGCAAAGTGCTGACTGCAACTCCAGGACGAAGTGTTCATATTCGACGAAATGGCTCTCTAGTTTATGCGGTTTAATCGAGCATATAATGGCCGTCCAGGCTGACCGTTTCGGTTCATTTCATACTTCGGCAATGGACAAGGACCTCGAGAGGATAACTTAGCGAGTTTTATAACCTATTAATACCTAATTGACTCGGACGAGCGGGATCTAATTTATATTGGTGTCGCCCTGAATATTGGCTCTAATAAATGCTGAAACTTGCGTCACGGGATCTTATTAGCTCATCGGAAGTACTGCCGCCTCTGTACTGCCAACTTCGCGGATTACGTACGGCCATCGTTAGATTTAATTATCTTGAAATGACTGCGTTTAAACCTATAATTACCCACAGGGAGCAACGTAAGGTCGCAGCTCGCAAGATACTCTTGCTTTGTGGGCATCCCTCGGGACTCGCATAGTTCCAGAATTACGCCTTTAGAAATCTGACAACTAAATATAAAATCCCCACGTGGATTTCCTTATAAAGACATTTCGCATTCACTAAATTTATTAACCGATGCGAAACTGGCAAGTTGCGTTGTATGCTTATGGCTCTACGTACTTAAGAAAATTGCACTTGTAATTCCGAGTTTCATCTTTTAGTCATGTATGTATTTTAAATTAATGAAATAGAATTTCATATTCTGCGTATTTAGTTTTAAAGACTTCAGTATTTCATGTGTTTCACTTGTTATATACCGACTGAGATGGTGTATTTGATAAATGGATATTAATAGTTTTGATTTGTATTCTCAAACTACTTAAGACATTGTAGACTACGTCAACTCACAAAGAAGTGAACACAGTGTTACGATTTGCGTTCTTTAATGAAATGAACTATGTAGGAATATACTGTACTTTAGTTAGCTGTAAGCCATCTGTATAATATTTTAAGGTAAAATTCGTAGGAAAAATGTCATATTTAAATTACAACAAGCGGATGTTTAGAAACGTGCCTTTCGTTTGGGAAGCTGGAGATATTCCAATCTCACGAATAGATTAGAGTAAGTTTATGCAGGGTTTACTTCATAAACCGAAATATTGAGTGATGTATATGACCGGTACGTGATTAGAAGAAGCAACGGTTGCAACTCGATCATAAAAATTATTTGCAGCTGGGACCAAATGCTTTTAGTAGAATTGTAATCCTTTATAGCGGTAATTTACGAAGGGTTCGAGCAGGCCACATTTCACCGTGGGAAAGCCTCAAACTTATAAAATTCATAGAACTATTATGAACTGTCACGTCCGTATGTACGTGCCAAAAGTTCAAAATTTAGACCAGCTGTGATAGGTTATTGGGAACTTTGTAAACGCCCACCGAGCTTTCTTGGTCAGAATGGACTTAGAATTAAGTTAGTTAATAAGAAGATGTAAATACGCAAAGTTAAGAAACAACGCTATTAAACTTAAGAATTCTGTAAACGGCAGAAAAATAAATGCAAGTGTTTGTACTTAAGTGTTCTTATTAATCTCGCAACAGTAGCTTTGGTCTTCGTGTCCGAGTGTGTTTTAACTAAAAGGATTGTCAGTCACTCCGACTGTAGGCGTCTCGCAATAACAGGTATAGTTAATACTGTATGGTATTATTTAAAAATAAATTCCATATTTATATACAAAATTAAGTCTATGGTTGTAAACATAATAGTACAATCCTGCATTGTCAAGTAAGCACGACCAGGTCGGTGACTTATATTAAAATTGCTATTAAAATTGCTGCATCATAACCTACACTGGCAAGATTGCACCGCTGAACAGCAGTAAATGATATAAAAAAAACTAATTTACTTGGGGTACATACTGCATTCCCTAAATAATAAATATATGTTTTAAGAAAAGTTTAAACCTTTCTCACCCGGTCCCCAAGGTTGTGTGATGATTTTAGTAGTAACGTCAGATAAATATTGGAACACGAATTCGTTGTCTGGGTGTCTGGTCCAGTTGTTTCCTGCTTATTACTGTCTTAAGTCCGTATAAACTTCATGCGTTTTTGTGAGCTGGTCTTGGTTTTAAAGCAAAGCGCCATCTTCGTCAAGTGATTAGTCAACACGACTGCTTCACTGAATTTAAGGAGTCTAATTGTCACTGGCAAATGGAGTGCCCCCCCCCCCCCCCCCAGTCGTCGAAAGTATTAACGACATTACCCAGTACGCCGTTAACTGTACACCAGACGACATGGTTTCAGAAGAGATAATCTGCTGCTCTAATTCAGCGAGTCTCAGGACATACTTCTATATGATGTGCAGTGCCTCGGCTTTACTTTTACTTTTAAAACATACGGATTGTATATTTAAGAATAATTTAAGATTTTTCTTTTTTTCTGGAAATGAACATTATTATTATTATTATTAACTAAATTTATTTCAATGATTTCTTGAGAGTAGTTTTAATAGATATTTTTTGATAATTTGGTTCCTTATAATTTTATTTTTTATTTTTTATTTTCGTACTCAGCCAACAGCCGTTAGGCCAATTGCATCGCCAATTAACTCACTAATGCACACCAATTTTGCGGAAATGTCAAAGGCGGAAGGTATGTAAAAATAACATTAGGTATGTAAATAGTATTTTTCGACTGCTTATTTCTGTTAATTTTGTTAAAAAATACTCGAATACATACCTATGCATTATACGGAAAAACCTCTTAAGTAACCTAAAGAAGTAAATATATTTATAATTGGTACATTGACAAATAAGTATTTATTATTTCGTAGCTCTACCTAATTCTGATATGGCATTGATGACATCTTAGTGGGTTTCGAATCATATGAGGAAAGTAACCCACATGATCTTCTCAGGTGCTTTTAAGGAACCTGATCTTCTATTCGTGTGATCGAATATAATGCCAAGGTATATTTCGTTGAAATAGTAGCAAGTCTATTTTATTATTTTGATAAACTATCGTGTTGCAGCGGACACACGGCTACGTGCAGCATCCATTAATTCCTTTCCTAAAGGCGTACAAAAGCAGCGCAGGTAATCGTAAAAGTGAAAACTTCTGATCGACAGGTATTTGTCTTAAATCAGATACTGACTAGTGTGGTAAACTAGATGAAAAGTGTCTCAAGTGACGAATTACACTCGCAGATGCAATGTAGAAGCAGGCAATTAGAAATTCAGTCTCGTCAACTTAATGCAAGCTGCGAACCGCAAGTGCGCTGCAGGTAGCCCTGATACTCGTGTGGGACAATATCGACCGGCCGATTGAGACAAAAGGCACTAACATCTTCACTGACCAGATGCCCGGCTTCGGCGAGAGGGCAATAAAGCAATTTTCCGGCATAAAAACCGGGCACGACGGTTAATAACACTTTCCCAAAAGCGACAGTCCAGCCGGCAATCAAGAAGCAATAAACCCTCCACACTGACGCCTTCGGTTTATTTTAGTAGACTTCGAAATCGCACGTCTACGAGCCGTCTAGCACGTTCCAGTCAACGTCCATAATATCGCATTGGTTCACCAGAGCTCTCTTAAAATATCATGGAGCGTTTCACCTTAAGCACAATATTTGTTAAACGCCCACTATATTTATTTGTGTGTATCATTCTGCATTTGTATGTATATGTGTGTGGAACATGGTTAAATTTTGTTGAAATAAATAAATAGTTGTAATTTTCCATAAAGTATTATCATTCATAAATACTTACTCTAAATCTATACTCGCGATAGCAGTGACAAGTAGGGTCTTCATGTTTTTACAAAAAGCATATTTATCACATTGGTAAAAAGTGCCCACCACTATTTATTTCTATGAATGCGAATCTTATAGTTGTTTACTACTTGACGTAAGGGATCAACTCCGCCCATTGATGAATTATTTGTTTTGATTAGCTGACGTTGCGGGACAGACATAAATATTTTCCTTCTGTTCAAACTATTTTTGAACATGAATTTTAGTGAATAATGTGAAATAAAGTAAATACAGAAGTGCACGCAATTAGCCTACAAAAACTGCATAACTTGCGCCAGATAAGATATGGGTGTAGTTTCTGTGTCGCGATAACAACTAAAAGTAAACGACACACGCAACAAGCGCCAGTTCCTTATGTTTCAAAACAGACGTTGCAGGTTTTAATTGTGTATTATATCGTATATAAAAGGCACAACGCAGCAATTCTACAACTAGTGGGTCAAAATAACAAACTTAGCGTTTAATATTACGTTAGGTTACACACATATGATTGTAATTATTAATAGTAGGGCGTAAATATGGCATACATTTACTGTATAAAAGCTCTGTGATATGAGATAGAATTTAATATACATTTAACCACTAATGTGTATTCATTGATGGGGATGAATATAGGCTACAAATATTCGTAAAGAGCAAAGCTTGGCCTTCTCACCCTATCTCTTAACAACGAAATAAACTCCAACTCCTGTCAAATAAAACTAAACTGGTTTTAGAAACAAACATAAAAGGTGCTAAGCTTCAATTAATTTTGGGCCACATCTTTTACACTTTCTTTTTTGCATCGCTTTGCTTAGCCCAATGGTTCCATTGAATCATAATTCGTTATCATGGTCACGGCGCTGTAATTATTGCGTTTTACGAGTAGAAGCGTTAATCAGAATATCCCAATTAGTTTTCGTCACGTCTTTGAAAGATTCAAGTGGACACTTTTAGTGCGATTATCGAGCACTGTGCCAGTAGCACGCACACTTTCCTTTCTGCTTATAATCCAAAGTTCTCGAATCGAGAAATAATTGTCATAAAATACGACGTGGTCAGTTGGAACATCAAACACTTTCAGAAAGTGCAAAACTACTTGCGGTCCCAGTTGAAGGGAAGATTTGTTAGATCATGGAATTAGATCCTAACGGTTGTCGATGTTATTATTTATTTCTTTTGATATATGAAATACTAACATGCAACCTTTACGTATCGATTTAGTATAGATCAACCAATGCTGTATGTTTTCAGGGAAATTTAAGTGTCAAATGACGAATGGCTTTGCAAAAAGCTGAATTGTCAAAACCTTTTATCCTAAAATCATTGAAACATAATATTGTTGAAATATTTGTAATTTAGAGCAATAATCTCTTTGAAGTATTCGTCATTTACAGTACTGCACATTACATTATCGTGCTTCTGTACGTATGTACGAGTAAAGTTTCAATTCGCTGAGTGTATTTTAGGGTAAAAATGCTTGCATTATCATGCAGCAGTCGTATATTTCCTATCTTCAATATTTTCATAATAACGACAAATAGTAAAGAGCTTAACTATTTATGATGAATGAATGCATATAATACCTTCACTCGTATTTGCGTCTTTTTAGGAAACGTTTCTAAACTGTGTTCTAGGTCTAGCCAAAATATCAACAAGCAAATGCTCAATTGAGAGAAGTAACCAGTAGTTGACTTATTCTTTTTTACTTACAGGAGTTGATTAATGCGACATTATGTACCCTTAAATTGTATCATTATATGATATAGGGCTCCTCAACTTGTTCAGGTTTATCGAAAACTTATGCAGCTTCATCAATAATTTTATCATCTATATTTTAGCATCTACATAAAAAATAATCAGTTACAGCTACACTGCTCTTCTTCCAATGGTTAGGGGTAAATTCATGTGTTGAATTTTGGAAAGCTGTTAACAGAAGTATTGAACTTACTTGTCAAATCCTTTTTCACTCTTATCTATATAAGTTCAAAATTACAGGCTTGGATCAGTTAATGTATATTTCATACCCTGCTCCAAATCGATCATGCATAATGTGCCGTTGAACTGAAGGTCTGTAAACACCATGTTCTTTTATATTAGCGATGGTCTAAAGATATGGCAGTACTTTAAGTAATTCAGTGTATGAGTGTACCTGATTTATTTGAATATAGCCAGGCGAACGAAAGAGATCACATTTACTGATTTATTTTGTGAGTTAATTTACAAAAACGAGTATATTTACCAATCATGCTAAAACCATAAACTTCAAAAGTAAGAAGTTAGGTTAAAAAATTAAAGTACTAGGAGAAGTAATTAACAGCTAGCGATTTTAGCTTCAGCAACTGTATATATGTAGTGCCTACTTTTAAACTAGCGGATTAGGCACTAGCGTGATCCACCCTTTCCAAAACAACCTTTACACGCTCCAACTGACTTGGTAAACTTGTCATGACTTCTGTGTTCAAATCCCATTGTCTGACAAATCTAAACTTACAGACCTACAACCTATTAAATTAACTGAGAGTTTGCAGTATTAGCAACGGCTCCATTAAAATAGGCCCATCGCCGAGGGAAGCTCAGAGATGCAAGGGCGCACATGGAAATAATAACACTAAAAGCCAAAGTTTTAACGTAGTTCTCGATCTCCATCGCATTACCGTAAATCCGAGAGTGTAGATCGTTTATTTATATGCACTCGCGAGTTAAGGGAAATAGCGCCAATATTTTAACAGCCGAAGAGTATTTACGCGTGTGCATAAATAACTGACTTCTTTAATATTCAAGTTGAAAATGATTTATGCTCTAAGCGCCCAGCTCCCTCTTGATCCTTGACTGCATGCCCTCTGCCAGCGCTGAATTTTACATGATTATCCTTGCGTATTTACTTATTTAAGTCCCTGGAATGTAGTGAATTTCGGCCGTACCTCCGATGTGACATGTTTCGTCACGGAAGTTGCGTTGCTGACCTTCTTTCACCTTTTTCCAGGTTAAATATTAATGCGGGCTGTTGCTTTGGGTTGATTAAACGGACGATAGTTCTTGGGCTGGGGAGAATGGATTTATTTTTTGTAAAAGCCGATATAAGCACTGTAGTATGAATAGGGTATAACCTATAAATACTCACAGAAGATTTTAATTTCTAATAAAAACACCGACCTGAAGCTTGCAATCATAACATTCAATAAGTAGCCAGAAGGAAACATTTTCCAATAATTACCTACTAATAATATTAAAGAAATTACCATCACAATAGCAAATATGTATAGTTATTGTTTCTTCTTCTATTATTGCTTTGGATTTCACTTTGTATCTTCCAAATTATTTTTGTATCATTTGCGGGGGCGCCCCTGACCTATTCTAAGGTTGATAATATTTTGCCATTTTCACCAAGTTGTTATTGAGCATTCTCGTAACGCGATTAGTCCGTTTGTTTCCTCTCTTAGTCTTTTCCTTTTAATGTTTTGAGACTGATACTGATCTTTCATGTCCTCGTTTCTAACTTAGTTCAGTCCTATTTTCCCTACAATCTTTCTTAAAGTTGTCAACCCTGTCACCTCCATCGTTTGCATCGTTTGTGTCGTATCCGTTTTGGTTTCAATGGCATACGTCAAAATAGACCTCGTGATCCTCTTGTGGATGTGCACTTTTGGCTTCTGACATTACGTGGTTTAAGGCGCCCGATATTCTTCCAGTCTTTTGTATCCGGTATTTTGTTTCGCCCTTTATTATTTTGCTGCTTGTAATGTTTATTCCCAAGTACATACGTGAACTCCGCTACTTGTTGAGTTATTTTACCTTGAGTTACTCGCTTGCATCTAATGGGATATTTAGTAACGGTCATACATTTTTAGTTTTGGTGGTTGACATTTTTACTGCGACTAAACTGTAGGTATTTGCAAGTTATCCTCATTATTCGTCATTAACTACATCGTTTGCATAATAAAAAATGTTAAATTATTGTAAACCCATTTTATATCTCTTTAAGTCTTTGATATCTCTTATCATTTCGTTCATTATGGGGTTAAACCGCTTGGAACTAGCAAATCATCCCCTTATATTCCTTTAGTTGGCTGTATTTGTTCAGATAATCTGCCATTTACTTTTATCGTAACACACTCTCAGATCTTATTTTTCTGGAGATCTTATTTTTTGCCACACATAGAGCCAGCGTACGTATAGGGCCACATGTTAGTATTAGTTGGCAGAGAATAAAACATTTTGGACACGTTTATTTACGATTCAGTGTTCGCTTCAAAGTGGCGAAATAAATCTAAACATGCAGTGTATTTACAGTTGAAGTGCGTATAAAGCCGGGTTGAAACACTAAAACTTTACACACTCGTTGCACTGGCGAATGTAATGAAGCTACAGTCGAAGCTGGTTTGAGGTCAAATGGAAGCCCGAGTTGTCAGCAAAAACAAATTTGAGGGGCGCAGCTATAAAACTCAAGAGTCATAGGTGAAGGTCATGTGTGTGCTTAAATTTGGAACCCGCAAGCAGAGAAAATTGAATATTGAGCACATTAAAGCAATGAACATACGTTCTAGTGACATTACAGTTGTTACGAGTAAATTATTGCAACCAAACAAACTTCAGAGGATACTGTGCAGTTTATAAAGCGTGCTGCTGGAAATATTGGGACCTTCAGCTACTACCAGAGCTGTGGGGCTCCACGGTTTTGTGCGAATTTGCAAGATGCAAATGTCACGTTGGCCAATGTGGGCAAATCTTCGTTAATTCAATTTCCCTCCTACAGACAACGTTTACACAGGTGTAGCGGGGCTGTGGAACCACCTTTCAGGATCACATCTGAGTTGTGTGTGGGAAGAAACCTATCGCATTCAAAAACCTTTCCGTCACGACACCGGCATGAATCTGCGTGGGATTTGGGTAATTTATGCAATGAAATAAAGTTGAAGATGATGATGTGATTAATTTTAAGTTTAGATGTAAAGTATTTGTACAAATAGGATACGTATTTTAGTAATTATCAATCGGTATTTGTTAAAAAAAGAGATTTTAAATTTATTTGTGGTGATGTAAAATTCAGCGAATTAAAGGCCCAGAATTAAAAGTGCACACATTTTTAAATGCAAAACTGGAATGTTGAAACCTTTTTATGCAAAATCTGCTACTATCTCATATAAAATTTTTTTGAAAAATAGTTTTCCATACTCAAACGGTCTAAATTTGTAAGTCGTTACGAGAACATAAGCGGCTGTAACCGACCGATGTATTGGACTATTTAGATATAGAGATAATAATTGGTTTTCAAATAAAAAGTTCAACAACTTCTAGTAATTCTAGTAGAGCCTATAGCTTATAAAAACCAATGTATTCTGAATTTATTCGGACAAATCTATGGCGTTTATATCAGCAGCATGTGAATTTGGATCTGGATCTGTTAATTTAACTTGCAGAACCATGCAAATATTTAAAACGGTTTTTGTATGAAGTTCGGAAGCTGAATGTGCTTCGTTTAAAAACTCAAAACCTTCGTTACACGCATTGAATTCTATAAATCGTTTTTCTATTTTTTACATTACAATATTGTGCAGAAAATAATAAATTAATGTTAAAATAATTTTCTGAAGATCTAATCAGTTCGTCTTCATATTCGCATTCACAGCTCCTTCAAGGAGAAAAATAGATTCACACCTTGTTTCTTCGGGTTTTCTTCAGATTTTTCTAAAATTTTATCAAAAATTATAATAGCTCCTATATATTCCACAAAATATATTCTTAAGTCTTTCAACATGTTTCCAGTGTTTTTTGATAATTTATCACGGATCATATAAATTTATAGGATTCCATTTTAGTCAAAAGAAAATTTGCAATATTTCTTGTAGCGTTGTCTTTTGAAATATATAAGAAGAAATGTCGAACCCAGAGAGTCTTGTTTGTAAATTATATGTCATAGGCCTGACTAATGATATCTGACTTTCGCATCTAATTTCGGAAAGATGTTTAAGAGGTAAAGATGCCAATTGCCTTCTAAGAGTTTGCCACAATTCACTTAAAGCCATTTTTAGTAATAATTTAAATTTATTTCGACATTAACCAGCCCTGTATTATTATTATTAGAAGTAGAATTGTAATATGATGCATCCTTGCTTATATTCACTTTTTACAATAATTTTTTTAAATCAAATGATAAAATTAATATCAGATCTAGTATGCTGTGGCTCCATATAAACATAATGTAACATCACCCAATTCGCGCTGAAATTTGATCAGTCACGTCTTTTCACACGTTTTGTGACCCATGAGTTTGGTGCTTCAAAATTGTAGCCTCACCTTCTTGGATCACTAAACGTAGAACTTCCCACCGATCGCAGTTCTTTGCTAGGAGCACTGCTTCAAGAAACATCCTTCCCGGAACGTGTTTGTTAGCATGGATTTTGGGGAACGCCCTCTCCGTCTTTTTTCTTTTGGTTTGTCTTGGATGACCAATATATCAATAATATCCTCTCCTCTCCTGTTGATGCCGAAAAGTCAAAGGATTTTTGTATAAACCATGCTTGACAACTTTTTAGGGGTACGTATTTCCTGAAAGATGGAAGCATTTATTCAATGTGCTCTCGATGGAACTCTTAAGCATTTATTTCCATACCCAGAGCTCAAAAGCATCAATGCGTGCTTTTGTCAACTTCCTCAACAGTCCATGTTTCACAAGCATATAAGAATATTGAGAGGATAAGAGCATTTACCAGCTTTATCTTCATCCGTATCTGATATCTCTATCACTCCAGGTTTTTAGTCAACTGAAGTTTTGCAGATCTTGCCAATTTATTGTAAATAACAACAGCTTTTCATTTCCCTATTGTACAAGTTGCAATCAGCGTTTCAAGGTATACTATTTTGCTAACCACCTCACACGTGCCTTTACTTCTAACGTTAATGTAGTTTTTATTGTGACTATAATCGTCATTGTGGTTGTGCCTAGTTGATGTTTAAACCATAAATCTAACCGGCTGTCTCCAATCTCTCCAGAAACTGCAGTAACTCCGTTTTATTGAGTGCTTGCCTTGTCAACGGATTTTAAGAAGTTACACTTATTTGCGCAATTCTTAACATGGCTATACAATACAGGATTTTCGACTTCTAAAACATACTTTATTTGGTCTAAATAAACCTTCATTTTTTGCCTTGGGGTTTTCCAATAATACTTGTCTCATTAAGATTGCGATAGTCCTCTTAATTGTCACTTTCTTTTCTGTGACCCTCTTTCAGAACTATTATAATCAACCCTTCGGTCACTCCTTTGGCATTTTCTGTTCTACTCACTTTAATTAATTCGCTTCTATTTTGAACTTACTACCTGTAGATTTCTTTGATGTACTGCCCCATGCTGGAGTCTTGGTGTCCTGGAGTCAAGTATCCAAAGCATAGCAGAAGAAAAATGTTGGGCCAACTAATATCTTTGTAAAATATTTATGTTTTAATTTTATTTAATCTGCTTAAATTGATTACGGTTCAATATTTACCGTTTCCTTCAGTTCTTCGGTTCCAGAGCTTTACTGATGCGGAATTTACACATGATCATTGTTTACAGAGATACTAGTAAGAGCGTAATATTATTGGAAACTGACAAATTTGAAATAAAATACTTGCTACACTTGAGAACAATATAAGTAATCCCACCTCTATAATAAATCACAACACTACATGCCGTGTTAAACCGGCTAAAATACCAAGGTATCATTCAACGGTTTACTGTTTGCGGGTTTTTGTAAACAAACTTCCCACTACTTTAAATAGGGATATTATCATAGACTAGTGAGTCACCCGAACTACGCTTCGGTTCGCTAAATTAAGAGAGATTCATTAATATAAATTAGAAAAAAGGTCGCATCGGCCGGGAATCGAACCCGCGTGATAGGCGAGCACTCTACCTCAGGTCCACAGTATCCCACGTCAACAGGCGCTGCGCTCCGCTACTTAGAGGATTTGATTAAATTACAACTTTTTCGTACTTTTTTTGTAAATAAAAACCGGCCTACGATCTAAGTCTAAAAATTAGAAAAAATTTAAGCCATCATACAAATTAATCGGGCCAGTATCTTCGGAGGAGATAGCGAACAAACATACAAAGAGATCAACGATTTTATGTTATAAGATAATGCAACTAGTGGGTTCTTGATTATCAAATAATCATTTCTGTTTACACGAGATATATTGTTTGGCAATCACGCGAGTCCGAAGGACGTGCGTGATTGCCTAAAACAATATATCGAGTGGAAGCAGAAATGACTTGATAATCAAGAAGACACGAGTTGTATTCGGCTAGATTATATCACGAGTCAGTAAACAACGTTTGAATAGTGTATTTTAAATATTAAAGTACAGTTAATGTAGTTGTTATGACAATTGTACTGGCAGCAGGTAATGTGATGTTTGTGAAGGCGTGTGATTATCACTTATCAATCAGGAAGGTATGTGATTATCAGTTGCTATGTACATTATGAAAAGTTAGTACATGCGTAACTATGCATTTTGCCGTTTTTCATTGGTTGATGTTAGAGGGAGTGGTATAATCACAGAAAACAATTACTTATTATGCTTATTGGTTGTGTTTTTTTTTAACTACGAACACAAGTACATTTCATTTAATAATAAGGAAGGTTTATTACTGCTTTGCTGATGAGCCCAAACGCTACGCTTAAGCACACCCTTGCAAATCGATTTTCGGCAAAGTACGTGCCTCAATTTCTAGTAAGGAACGTGAATTCGACTTGCTATGAAAGTATATCGGCACCAGGAACAGCGTACTTATATCTGATCTTGCACCAGGAGACTGGAGTACGATTCAATCAAGGGAGCTGTAGGCCGAAAGGATGTGTTCGGCTCAACACAGTAAAGTCGCATTAAAGTGAGATGTCGGACGAGTGAAACATGCGGCGAATTGGCTTCAGGCTTATCTTGGTATGAATTAAGACGACTCAACTGTTGAACGTAACTGAAGGAATCACTTGCATGCGACTTATAACTTGCAGATTCACTTGAAAATTACTAAAAAGTTGAAAATTGAAGATGGCCTGAAATCAATAGAAACACGTCAAACAACGTGTAGGTGGGACCAAATGTGTCATACAATAAGACGCAGGGTGCCAAGGTGGCGTTGCTTCTTTAATACCGTTGGATCCTGGTTTAACCAGTCATATTTTAGCAAATTGCGAAACTAACATCCAGAAAGTTTTAAAAGAGATAATCGTTCTTATTTCGCATTCCTCTGTTATTTCAGAATGTTGAATGTGAACAGTGTGTAATTACAACGCAGTTATTCATGTAGTTTAGTAATATGCAAAGCATGTTCGAGTACACAAGCTGAAAATTTATGTTTACTTGTTTGTATAGTATATTTATTTTCAATAACTTCGTGAATGTGTTGATGGAAAGTCGTAATACAGATATAATAGAGTTTTCATTTTAGTTTAGCTAATTTATTGTTACTAACCATGACCGAAATTTTGTGAATGCAACTGAGAATCTACATTCTTAAATACATGAAAATCTAAGATTTCATTTGTTTGTTAACTGAAATAAGTCAACGTAATATTAGTAATATTTATATGTAGATAGGTATATTGGATAGGTTGCTTTGAAGTTTTTATGAATATTTTATTGACAATTTTTACATAGTTCATACCTGCTGGTTCGCTAAAACCTAACTCACGTTTCGATAAAAAGAAGCTGCCAAAGCCGCATAAAGTGAGGTTGGCATTCCCAAAAACAGCTTATTAGTTGTTACATGCATAGCTGATACCTATCAAGCGAAGTTCAAAGGAATACGGCAATATAGAACTCTTTTACAAAGCGCTTATTTTGTTCCCAACTTTCTAGTTACCATTTCCGTTTTATCCCCTCGGCTCCCAATTTACACACTGATACATTTGTGCCTCTATCCTCCTGAATATATTAAATCGTATATTTTATCGCCCACTCTATAAAATATTAAAAATAAACCTTCGCCGGCCCAAGCCTTAAATATTTTACGATATATTCTTGTATTCAGTTTTAGAAAACCGCCTGAAAAGTTCTGCGTTTGATTTAAGTGCTAGGATGTGCAATGCGCATTAAAAAATTCCAACGTTTAAATAAGCCCTGTTGGCTATGCACTGCTGCGAACAGCATCCAGTCGAGTTTTATTTTTCTGCCTTAAGTGGTTTTTGTGTGCTTTTCGCAGACGAAGGGCTCGATAACCGATATCCCGACTTATTGGAAATGTTTTCCTGTACACGTTCTGTCGTCAATGAACCTAATATTGTACCAGACACGTTCCGAGAACTTGGCGAAAAATTCCTTAATTTCTTAATTAAAAAGACGCCGAAAGCGGCGGAAAAATTTCTCCCGCTGATACAAAACGCGAACATTAAATAAAATTTATGCATTACTGCAGCCTATATTTTATTCCTAATTTTAGGGCTTCTCTTGGTTACAGGAATGTAAATTTGCAGAATCTTATAAAAGTTAAAGTCATTTGTTGGGGAAATTTCGCACTAAAGCATGCAGGAAGCTCGAAAGAACTTTGTAAAAATTCCACGTTTAGTGATGGATGCATTTTTGTGTAGTCTCGCCGAGAACGTCTCCTAGAGCTCGGTATGCTTTAAAATTCAATGTTAATTTTATAGTCTCTTACAGACTGTGGACTTTTCCGTATCTCCAGCCGGAAATTGATATTAACGATTTTTTTTTAAATATCTAGCGTCTGTTCTAGCAGAAGTTTTTGCAAAAAAAACTTTTTTAATAAAAGTTTTAGGCGGCCTCACTTTTGCGGATTTGTTATTGAACACTACTTTTCCAAGAGATTATTTTTGACAGACGAAACTTTTATTACCTATGTCAGCTACATTATTGAATAGGAGCTTTAATTTTTAAATTGCTTCGGTTGCGAATGTCTGTTGTAGTGTGCCAAGATCATCAAATATCTATTGTTTCCGTGTTATAGCATACATTACACTTAATGTATCTTTCGTAAGTGACAAATCTATAATCCAATTTAAGCGCTTTTACAATAGTGGCTTAAGAACGGTGGATTAATTTTTGTTGTTCTTAAATATCCAAAAGGGGCAAGAGCACGTTCCTGGTGGTTTTAATTATTTTTAGTCAAATACAGTAAAAAGTTACTCAAGTACCATGTTGTCCTTTGCATTTAATATACAGGGTGTCCCGCGAGGAACGGTACACAATTTCAGAACGTGCTCCTTAGGTAAATTCGAGTCGAAAATGTTTATATGAACATGGTCCGCAAATGCTTCCTTATCGAGATATGATATTTTTAGATTTTGCTCCACCGCACTATGCTAAAAATGTGGTTGAATATTTAAATACCACTTTCCTGGACGTTGGATCGGACGGGGTGGCCCAGTTTCTTGGCCACCCCGCTCACACGATTTAAATCCCCTAGATTGCTACTTGTGGAGACACATGAAGACTTTGGTGTATATGGAGAAATTACGTACTAGGAATAAACTGCTTCATAGAATTATTGAAGTTGCTGCTGACATTAGAAACAACCGCCGTGTTATCCGGAAAGCCGTCAATCACATTTATAAACGGGCGAGGCTATGCTTGCGGTGTGAAGGTGGTCATTTTGAACAATTATTGTAATATTTTTTTTAATAAAAGAGATTTTCCTCTAGTACCTACTACTCAAATTTTAAAAATGTCATATCTCGATAAGGAAGCATTTTCGACTCGAATTTACCTGAAATTTTGTACCTTACCTCGCAGGACACCCTGTAGAAGACAGTAAATGCTTAAAACACGAAAAAATAATTTTTATAAAACTAATGTAGAAATGAAATAAGATGAATTCATTTGTAGTGAAACAATTATGTTACAGTTGTGAGCTGTAGTTAATAAAATCCAAATAGGGGTGGTTCTTAGTAATTCTTACCTTGCGATTTAGGAACGGCGTGACGAAGTTGTAGGTGTTTACCATTGTGCTATTTAGCCTTCAATCCGGGATAAAACACTTAGCGAAACATAAAACTTAGATTGTTGAGCAAGCGTGTTCAGATTTGCGAGTAAACGAGGACAGGCATCAAAACATTTGTACCTCAACAAACAATGAATCAGCCTGAATTCAATATACGCGAAACTTAATTTTTTTTTAATTTAAATGATTTACTATCATTATTTAACAAAATCAAAAATATCTACAGCCTAAGCTACTTTGTAACATCTTTTCGTATATTGACTATACTCAGAATGTATTGGGCAAATTTTGTACATCGTTTCTAGTATTTACATCTTATTTTTGAAAATAAACGTAAGTCTTAAACGTATGTACAGTGTACAATCGAAATAAAAGCAGATCAAATTAAGAGACGCTGGCAGGAGCCTAAATAGGCGCAGGACCCGTCTCTCACGTCAGCGAAGAGGGCGGCAATAGGGCCGGCAGGCTTCTGCGTAGATGCTTAGCGCTACGGCGAAACCTCACTAAAAATATTAAATGGCGGCCCGGATCTGTTGTTTACATCGGTGTACCACGTGTATTTGTGTAGGCACATTTCGCACTATTTTTCGGCAGTGGAAGTATAAACCAGCAGCTACAGGGCGCCCTGCGCCTGCTTGCAAAGTGCAAAGTCTAAATAGTCCGAACGCTACCATGGAGTTTGAACGATAAGATGATGAATCTGTAGAGCCGTTTACCTAGCTGCTTATAAGAGCTGTAATTTCACCAGGTGACGTCATGACTCACAGGTCGCTGGACTGAATTACCTGCAATCGGCCGAGCCTCCTCTTATACTCTTCAGGGTCTCTATCATCTTAATTTTCTCCTGGAGGAGATTCAGGTAAGGATGCGTCGTGGTTAGTTGCTCGCGAACTCGCGCATCGTTGGACCGTTGCTCATATTAACAAGTCCCCGCTTGGTGAAGATCAGGCGTTATTGTGTTAAGTTGGCGGCGTTCAAATTCTAGCACATTATTTATTTGTAGATTTAATGTGTACAGCTGCAAACGTAATAACTTCTAAAATATTTGTATTTTTTGAAATTTTACATGTAGCTTTATGGTTCTGACTCGACGAGACTTATAGCGAACTTCCTTTTGGAGCAGGTTGTTAGTTTATATTTTTTATAAACAAATCTGTTTTAACAGTATACCAAATTCCGTTCCAAAAACTGTTTTCTGATAGTTTTGACCAGTCTCGCGTATACATTTTTTTAAAGAACTTTTAGTAGATGGGGTTTTGTAGAAAAGAACATTTTTCATATAGAACTAATTGTTGGTCCACATGGAAGATGGTAAGGAAACGACTGGCGCCAAAGTAGGTTTTCAATTTTTCTTACAAATCAATACTTCATGTGACAACTATTATATTGAAATAGTTCAAAGCAATTACAAGTTTTAATTAGTTTTTAGTTTTCAAGAAAAGCAATCTTGGGATATTTGAAGGTCAATGTATAATTTATACAAACTCCGGCAAGTGCGCTGCTTTTGATATCACTTGCATCTTTATTATCAGTGATCTGGTCTAAACAACTCTTTTAAGCAATTCGAGGAATAATTTTCCTTAATTATTGAACATTGAATATGCATCCAAATCGTAGTGCTTATGCTAAAGATTGAACGTTTCTGAAACTTTTGAAGTAGCAAAATGCTTTTGGTTTAGAAGAGATTAAGTGGAATTTTTAAATTTTGTTAAACATTAGTTAATCACGTTTTAAAATTCTGAAGAATTTACTTTGGTTTAATTAGCTCAATCAGAACACTATTAAACAAAATCTATTTAGAATGGGCGAATGAACCGCAACGTTTGTTATTAATTCGTTTCGTGTTTACTTTCAGCAATTAAGTCATCAAGTATTACTCGATTATCAGGTGTTGATCCAATTAATCAGTATTAGTCTTTAAAGACTACTACTTATTCAGCAACTGAAAGGGTATGCTTTCCAAGCCATAATTACCTAGTCCCTTGAAGCTGGAGCCCGGCAATCTCATATTATTAACATTTAAGTACTATGGAAAAAGTTAGTGATTCTTGGCATGCCGACAAGTACAGAAATAGTGTTGCATTTATATTTCTAATCAAATCGATTGTGTGCTCGCGAATAAAGGTATTTCACTATTATAGTTTTGCCTGGATTGAAAGAATTATTTTTGAAGTAGGGAGTTGGTGATATTTTATGTCACGTAGACAATTAGAAGTTGTACCTCGGCACTGATGATATGTCACCCATAATTGAACAGAAATTCATACGATTTCTTCATCAGTCACCTGGAAGAGATTATGGGATGTGAAAATTAAATATGAAGTTGTGCAAGATAGAAATTACGTAACGTTAATGACGATTTGTATCTGTCTCATACTTGCGCGGTGGATTCAGTCTCATATTTTTTTATACAATAGTAAATATCTGGTTTATATCATTCACTAGAACAACTAAAGAAGACCATATAAATATGTTATAGTTATAACCTCAATTACAGTATTTTTATTGCTTCTCAGTACTGTGTCTTGAATTGTCATGATTTTCTTAAAGAGCTCTACCAATGATTACGTACTCAAATGTACGATCCCTTTACTGTTTCTTTTATATTCTGCTCTTACCGCTTCTACTTTAGTTATGTATTCATTCTCGCTTGTATGATAATAATAATAATAATAATAATAATAATAATAATAATAGTACTATAAGGAACATAGGCGGCGTTTATAGCTTGATGTTTTCTAGGCTGTTAATAATTTTTCTATAAATTTTCTAGGTTAAGGTGCCTTTTTGGTTAACCTTTACATCACATATTTTCTTTATTTAACGTGCATCTTTTTGTTCGCCGAAAAAAGTAGCTTAGTTAATATACTTCAGCAGGTAAAATCGATTGCTTACGTTTAGACTTAAATCCTTTCTCGCATCATATTAGTTGAAATACAAATAAAAATATCCACACGTTAATATTAAATATATTAAATATAAACTTATCTAAAACTTTACTCTAAAGTAGTAATATTGCCTGCCTCTGGCCTAGTTTAAAGAAGGAGTTGCAGTGACTTTATATACCAAGAGGTTATAATGTCAAGCAATACTAAACTTAAAAGCGCGATGTTTGTTTACCAGAGCTCAGAATTCCCCGTGTCTTGGCTTACTGCAAGTATGGGATTACAAGGAACTTGTCTCGTTAAAAGAGTGCCAAACACATTCCTTACTCGCTAGTTACATGGAATCGATACCGATCTCCTATTTCAAAAAGGTCTATAGAATGCAGCTCCTTGCCTTTTCTAAATATTGCGAGCTATCGTCTCAGTATCTTTACTCCGATTCTGTTTTTATTCCCTTCTTTAAATGCGCCTAATTGGAGCTTTGCAAATGATTGAATAAACAGCAGCGTCTCTGTTAATGACGAGTGATATTAGTAGCAGTAATAAAATGTGATTTCCTACTTACAGTTTTAAGTTAAATTTGTACATATTGCCAGTGCATAAAGCACCAGCCTCTACACCGCAAGGTAAATGAGGTTACAGATTATACATACATACATACATACCTACATGCATATTGCATTTACAAATAATTCAATATCGTCTTCGCCGGTTCCATAGGCGGATTGAAAATTACACGATTCCACAGTTGTCTCTATTGTATGGGTAAACATTAAAATTGTTATTATATTGTGGTGTTTTGACGCAATTGGCAAACACTCTTCATAGTAGTGAACCCACGATCCATGACGGCATTTCTACTAATTCCGCAAGTATCGTCGGTATTCCTTTTAAACACGGCTTCTGACCAATTATTAATCTTGACATCAACAGTGGTTCATTCGTTATATGGTTATTCGATGTTATCAGGTTAGGTTTTCAACCAGTTTTGACACAGACCTAGCCTGCAAACCTCGACCTTGACATAGACTTACAGTGCCATCAACATATTATTCATACGTTTGAATTTCCACAGCCACCCCTTATGCATTTTTTTAATGAACATGTTGTACATAGGTTTAATACAGTAACAGGTTGCACCAAAAAAGGCATGCACATGTGTTGTGAAAGTTGCGTCGGTAGGTGAAGCGATGATATATTGTACTGGATAAAATGAGCTGTTAAGGTAAATAAAAATGTTCTTTTTAAATGAATATAAAAATTATCAGTTATGCTACCCTTTAATAATTTATTAATCACAATAATTAATAATTTTGCTGCGACTAGCCATTATGTTCGCAAAACTCTCATCCCAGGGTTGAGTCGCTACACAATAGGAAACTTGCGCAATTGTGTGATAACTGCACTAGTATGGCGAATCCTTCTTAATAAATTTAACCTCAAATAAATTGTTGCGAAACAACAGAGATATTTACGTTCAATTTTACTTTAATTAGAGCAAGCTGTTAATAATTTCACCACAGATAATAACTATGAAAAAAATGCAACCCCGTAACTAAGCAAACTTGTTTATCGGTAACCAGGGACGTCGCCTCCGTCTAACGTTGTCTCAATCCGAATTTTAAAAAGACTCCAACCTGCTCCAGTACCTTTCTGGGCCCCCAGGTGTTGAAAACTGCTCAAAATGCGTCTTTTTCTTCCACTCGGCACCGTCGTTTGCTCGCTGGAACGGCTTCGCTCCTTTCCGATAACGTTTTTTGGAACCCATTTGCTACTCTTAGTCTAATTAAATTATTAATTACTTTTCAATTATGGTTTACATATCTATCAATGTTTAATTCTCGGTAGCGATTAATAGTACCAATTCTGTTCATGTTTGATATTTCACTAATTAACATTTATTTAATAATAATAATAAAGAAGCCAGAATTTTCATAGGTAGCTTACCAACTTAATATAACCGCTAAACAACGTTCAATTTTTCCAAAACAACTCCTCATAAGAATTCCTGATCGTAACAGTAACTGGATCACTACATATTTGTATAATAATTGCATCTGTGTGTAAACGATATACTCAATTTACAATAATGGTGATACCGGGCTGTAGTCAAAGCAGTTATATAACGTGCTACAGGTTTGCTATATCTGTTTAGGATAAATGTACAAAAGCAGTAAAATGATCTTTATCCAAACTTTACTAAAGTAGTAACCTCGTTGTGAAAAACAAAAAGTAAGGAAACGAAAGAGAAATAGACGATTGAAAGGGAACAGGGAATTTTCAGCTCATAATAAGTAATAAAAAATTGATCAAAATCTAATAAAGTGTGATATCGTGAATTAGACAGTAGTAAAGCTACCGTAATAATTGACTAACCGATTAAACCTTTACTTATCGCTTCAAAAGTGTTTGTTAGAACAATTTGTCTAGCCTAACTATTTTCGCAACTTTTCAGCCCTTTTCCGATTTATTTAAGCCCAAACTTAATAATGTTACCAAAAGTTGTTTCCATAAGAAACTTATTTACGCCTAGTTCATATGCTAACGCATAGCAGTTCGTTTATATTTGTCGAAATTCAGTTATAAATTCACCCTTTGTTTGTGCGAACAATGCGGTTTCAGCTTACCGAATTCTTCGTATTTATTGTTGTTCTGACACACTCAAGGTTCCCTTTGAATTTCGTGAGAAGTGTTTAGTCAGCTTTTGAGATTCTAGAATTTTCTGAACCGTTTACCATGAGAGCAACAGGGAACGTTTGGTTATTTTCGCGCTTGCATCTTCGGAGCAGCGTGACTCAGCAATCGACGCTAATATCGATAATACGCGTCGGCGGTTGTGTCCACGAGCTCGACCTCGCCTGGTCGGGGCTTCAAAATTGTGTCTTCTGGAGGAATAGGACTGTTTCGATTAAGTGGAAAATCCTTGGGGTTTTTCGTGTTGTGAACGTGAGGGGTGCAAGTGAAGTAACTTTGTTGAGTGTAGTCAAGAGTTCTTAGCGTGGGGTTGCGAGACTCCAAAACTTATCGCTTACGCGGATTATAACGAGCTCTTCATAGAACCAACGCTAACTTAGTATGTCGTCGTGTTGTCGAATCTCTCACGTTGAGGGGTTTATCCCGTTGTCCCGTACGTCTTCACTTTCTGAGGGATTATAATTCATCTTGCCAACTCTAATTATCGCCAACATCCATCGAGGCTGTGTTCCGCATACCGTCAACCCTTTTGTGTTTTCCCCGTCGTTCCGTTAAGGCAGTTTGTTTGGAACAAGGCGATTACATACAGTGCCGCACGTCAAATGCAGTCAGCTCAACTTCTTCAGGTAACAAATGTAAATTAGTTTTATGGTGTATTGTGTACAGTGAACGTCCCGCCGAGTGTTGAACAATTCGGCGCACTTGTTGTTTACTATGTTATTTGCTGTTTGCTAAATTTATTGAATTGCCGCCGCATTTCTTTGTTTGTTTAACGTAACTTGTGGCAGTTTCGCCCTTGCGCCACATTAATGTATTTGCAGTCAAGTGTACTGTTTGTAATTAAGTCAATGTGTTGCGTAAGCTAACTTAACTAACCTCTTTGATTATTTTTAAATTTTAACTAGTCAATTTAATGTTCATTGTCATCTGCACATATTTTATTCATTTCAATAGAGTCCATTGTCAAGTACTTATGCTTTTCATTTGTGTTGATGGCATTTGCATACGTCTTATGTGTACTTTTCAGTTATAAGAAGGAGTTTAGCAGCTGTTTCATTGAGTTATTGTTGTAAGGTAAGTCGATACTGTACGCAACTCGCCAACCAAACTCTGCCAAGCTGATAGCAGAAAGGCGAGCCTACTAGTTCCACATTCGAGTGAGCTCACTTATTGTTTAATGTTGTTTATGTTGTTTTTTCCCGAATTCTGCTGAATGTGGTGGCGTCCTTTATTTAACATCGTTTAACCTCTCGTACCGGAGTACAGCCCTAACTCAAAGGTCGTAAAGAACCCGCTCTCGCGGCTGAGTTTTTAGATGGAGCAAACCTTGGTTTATTTCCCGATCATGTCGTTGTACCGTGTTTGTTCGGTAACATGTTGCGCTTGAAATTGTGCAATTACATTTTCTTTTTTGTTTCAGGTACGTCAACTTTCATGTTTAGAATGTTTTCCCTGCATACTGGTGAGTATATAATATATTTTTGTCGCCTGGGTGGTTGAGCTCAGGAACCAGGTGAACATGGGTTCAAATCCGGCCGTGGCTGATATTTTTCTCGAAGCGGCGATGGACTTGAACTCGCTAGTTAAGTTACCTTAAAGTTGGAGGAAGGTGTGGTAAACTTGTGGTATGTTACGACATGGAGGGGCGTAATTTAAATCGCTTGCTACCCATTACCTCCGCTGCACTTCCCGCTTTACAGGTTTTGTCTCCGAGGGAACAAAGTGCAAAATTTCTTCGTTATTGGGACAAAATTTAAAAGCAATTTCTGCGTTGACACTGTTGAAGTAAATAGTAATAACGCTAAAAGTAATAAATATTTTACTACTACGAAAGTTAGCACATTATTAAATGCGGAAGTACATTTATGAAGTGTATTCTTTGTACATCGCATTTTAAGCCTTGCTATTACAGTTAATAGAACTTGTAAACAGTGACTGTACGATCTACCATTATCATAATATATCGCAGCGGTATCAGTGTGTTTTGTAATAACGATAAGCATCGTTAATGGAGCGAAAACGAGTTAGCTGCAATTCCAGCACTTTTTCTATTAAGAGACAGTTTTACAACTGAAAGTTCTATTTATTGAAAATAGGTTAAATAATGCTATTTTATTATACAGTGTGTAATAACAAAGAGAAAAACAAAAGCACAGTTGCAGGGAAAACGGTGGTGCATCGGGTTTATTTATATTTAAATAATTACCATTCAACTAGGGACAATTAGAGCAGCCAATGAATGTTATTACATTAAAAAGTATATTTGATGATTAGTATTACCAAATCTTAATCCAACTTTAATTTTTTTTTATTTCAGCTGCCCGAATCTATTTACTGACATTACTGTTGATGAGTAAATGCTTCTTTATTTGTCTAAGCATGGAAAAGTGCATTTAGAGTTGGTTTGGAAAAGGTAGCGTGTGTTAAGAGAATTAATATTTAAGATAAAATACAAAAGATACGCGAAATGTAGTATTAACAGAGTTAAGTGAACATTTAAGGTTTCTTCAAGCAAAAAGAAATTATTCTGAAGGTTATGTTTGTATGTAAATGCACACTGATGCACCGCGTAAAAGCAAAGCGATTTTCCAACCTAATACTACGTAACAGCGATCTCAGATATATATATTGTGCCTCGGAAAGTATCTAACAAATGGAAAACTTTTTATTATTGATTTCTAAGGAACTGTCATTCTTGATAAAAAGTTTTTCCTGGTTTAATATCTGAAAATTGCTATGTAAATTCAAGTTACTTCTTACTGGGAGAATATAAAAGTTCGAGTTTGGCTCGAGAATAAGCTAACCTTAACATTTACACTAGAGCAAAATGGTTTGCGTGTTTGCAATAGAAAGCACTGCTGAAAAGCAACTTTTCTAAGCAGCAGATAGATGTAACGTTACATGAATTTTTATAATTATCAATTAATTTTTATAATTAAGTCGACTATAATTTATTTTGTTTTCCACTGATCTATTATTTGTTCTTTATATTTGCCATACGAGATGTATAAAGCTTTTTAAGCTTGATAATTTGTTTATGTACTCAAAGTGGAAAATAAAACGTTGGATACACCACGGATATTACTTGATGTTTATATTCCGCGGGCGACCCACAAATCCTCGAGCCAGACGCCCTCGGCCTTGGAAACTTGTCGCCCTCGAACGGGCACAAACATATTCATAATGCCCGTGGTGCGTAAATAACTATTCTGTAATTCTTCATTGGATAATTGTTATTGATAACTATTTCTAAATTGAAATATTTGCATTACAATACCGTATGATCCAAAACTTTTATCATCTGGACTCTAGCGGACTGTGGAACTTTTCAAAATTTAATGTATCTTAGCAGAGATCAGTAAAGTTGATTAATAATATAACCCACTGTTTCTCAATTTTTTTTTGTATGGGCGACCCCTATTTCATTAGCAGTAACTTGGAGACCCTCCATGCAACGGCAGCTCGTGAAAATTTTATTTGGAGAGCTCTTAATTTTTAACAACTAAGCAAAAAATTATAATTAATGACTCAACCTACATTCCGGTAATGTTTAAATCCGAATATAGCAATCATTTTTAATTTTTATTAATTCAAAAGGATACGCCACATGCATAGATCAAAAAGTATTCAAACACAGAAGAAAATATACATAAGTGTTAAAATGCATTTATTTTTCTTGTAAATGTCCACAGAAAACTGTCTTGTCAATTTGCGAGTGCCAACTTTATTTTCTTGGTTGAAATTTAATACCGATGTAGACCGTCCAATTTTTTTAATTTGAATTTGTTCGCATAATGGTAGGCTTTTAAAATTAATGTTAAGTATAGTACTTAGTTATACTATTACCGGCCATTTTTTAGTAAAAGTGCATCAAACAACCGAAATCACTCAGGATAAATAAACACGCTCTACCTATAACCGATATAATATCCAAACACGGTCCACAAGGACGTCCTTCCTCCATTGACATTCATTTTAAATGTTAAAGCTTTTACCACTTTGCTATCGGCGCGGTGGCTGCCTTCACCCTGGGATTTTATTACATTTCGGGGGAGCAATATTTGTAAATATGACGACAATCCCGCGAGTTTTCAGCGGTCTTCGCTGCAACATCGCCAGCCTTCGCATCACCTTGAAACCGCTATATCGCTGATTCTGCGGCGACAGAGTTTTCATTCGTAATTCCCATATAACTTTGGAGCACATTTCGGAGCGCCCTTAGCAGCTACCAGCTGCTGGGTGCATATGATACGAAGGAGTGTGTTGACACATAGACATAACTGATGTTATGTGACATATTTCTTGGATATTGTTTTATATGTTTTATTTCTGTATTATATTTAGTAACCAATAGAGATCTCTGGATTTCATTACTAAAACCTTTTTATATTATAAAAATCTGGTGTGATACACGCACACAACTTCCTTTTACAATGATCTTATAATTAGACAAAAATTTGATTTTAAATTTTTAAGCATTCGTCAAAATTTTTCAAACATTACAAATTCTACAAAAACCGTACAAAATAGAGCGTTAGTTGAAGAGACAAATTTTCTCTAGAATTTCAAGCTGAATTAAAAAATATAATATACCGGGTGTTCTATTTAAAATAAGAGTCAATAAAAAAAATAAAAAAAACAAAAGAAACCCATTTTAGAAGTATTCAACTGGAAAATCACTTATCTCACATTAATATACATTAAAAATGTAATAAAAATGTGAAGTTTGAAAAAAATCGTTAGAGTCGTTTTTGAAAAAATCGAAAACAAAATGAAAAATCACAAGAGTAAACACCTACTTCCGATTATGCGATTTTTTTCAAAAGCTTGCTGTCGCATCTACATAGTACACAAAACTTATATATGAAGTTTCAACGCCATACCTCTTTTCGTTTTGGAGATATTCTGTTCACATACAGACAGACAGACAGACACACCGTCAGACACACAGCCAGACCAATGAAAAAAAAATGTTTATAGTTACCTTTTTTCGAATAGCAGATAGGCTGCTGACGGCTGGGAGGCCTGAGCCTCTGAGTCCCTATGGAGTAGCGGCCTCTGCCTATATTTCTGTTAAAAGAAGAAGGAAAATGTTCTGGTTAAAACGTATAAATTTCTTTGCATTCTAATGTTTCGCACTGATTTGTATTTTATCAGACCTAAAAATGTTACTTGCATTTAGTTTTCTCTGATCCATGCTTAATATTTTTTACTAGCGTTTTTCACTCAAATTGGGCACGAAATAATTCATCTAATGCAATTTGTACAAGAGTGATCCATTTTGTGTGTCGAGTTAGTTTTGAGGTTAGCTATCAACAAAAAAATCCACATAAAAGTCACTTATAAAAATTTGAAAACCCTACTACTGGCTCACTGCGTCGCCCTGACTCGATTGACAACAAAATCAGCCAATTCGGCCCACGGGTTCGCTCTCAAAGTGACGTCAAGCAAGCAAGCAATGACAATTATTATGTTTTGTAGTAAAATTATTGTTACTAGAACATCCTCTTTGGGGGTCGCGCCCCCAGGTTGAGAAACCGTCATATAACCTATACAATTTTGATAGATATAATGAAGTTTGACAGAATGTTTAATACTGAACACAAAGTGATGCTATATATGGAAAATGGAGGAAAACAGTTTGAACATCTGTAGTTGATTTAGTTATTAACACTTTTATGTATCCAACAGAATTATTTGTATTTGTTAAAAGGAACTTACTGATATAACCTTTAACTGTCAGATGTATAATGCCAGTGTCATTTACTGCCAACATAAATTACATTTAAAAGTTCCATCCCCTCTAGAGGATAAAAACGTTCGATCATACGGTACATACTCAGTTGACTGCAATTATTAAGAGTAGTTTACTATTTAAGGGCAGATAAACCGTATACATTTTCAAAACTAAATCCTCAACGGTACTGGCTTTTCTGTGCCTGTAAATAAAGATACAAATTGTACAACCACGGCTTTAGCTGTCATGTACCTGAATTTTTGATACAATCAGCGGTATCACACCATTGGCCGGTAATTACATGCGTATTTTTAAAAATTGCATCTAAATATATTAGGAGTAAACTAGCAGTCCAGTGAGACAAATGTCTCATTTAATAAAACAAAAAAGACCGTTTTGCAAATTGAACGCGTATTCACCACACCTACGTATATGACGTCATTGTTGGTAGCAAACTACCAGTCGCATTCGCCTTGATAAAATTTGCCTAGAATCTAACCTAAAAAGTTCGGATTAGGATAATTACGATAATAATTAGTGTTAGAGACTGGCGTCCCAGACAGACAAAACAGCGTCCCGGACAGACCAGCGTCCCGGACAGACACGTCTATTAGATAAAGAATTGATTTTGTATTGAGTTTAGATAAGTTCGATTTCTTGAAGTTAATCAATTAATTTTTATTAATAATGTGATGAACGTAGCAGCGATTGATAAATTTTACTCAGAAAACTCAGACATTTGACAGCTAAAGTGGCGTTTGCACAATGGGTACAGACAAGCTATTGAGTCAAGTGTCGTTTAGACTATTTATTCTTCAGAAGAAAAGCAAAAACGGGCCCTGCTCATCCCTGCTCTAATCGAAAATACAGCTAACGTACAGAATAAGATTAAGTAACAAACGATTTCCAAGATTGGACCGTGTCATTATTGAGGTCGAAGAACGTTTCGCCCACTTTCGTAAGGGGCTTCATCAGAAGGAAAAGCAATATTCATAAGCAAGAAATTTCCCTCAGGCCCATTGTCAGTACCATAGATTCTCCTGCTTACTCATTAGCTAAATACCTAACCACTATCTTTAGAAAGTTCACTGGTAAGTCTCCCTCGTATGTTCGTAATTCAGTACATTTCGTTGAACTTATATCCAATATAGCTTGAACCTGAGGATTTACTTGTCACTTCCCTTTTTACCGAAGTTCCTATTCCCCATTCCATAATCATAATCCAACAATTGTTATCAGAGCATGCGGATAAGGCTTCAAGTCTACCTGCCCTTATAGAAAAAATCCTGTTAGTTCCTAAGCCCCTCCCACTGGCACTGAACCGCGACGGCACTTGCTGAACCTCGACGATATTTGCCTATAAATTTTAGCCTTCTCCTTCCGATCGTTAGAAGAGTTTCGCCTCTGGCGTGGTTAACACCTTGAGTTACCGTGCTCTTTTTGATTTTTCCTCCTGATGAAGCCCTTTACGAAAGTGGGCGAAACGTTGAGTTTTTCGACCTCAATAATCCCGGAAGTCGTTTGTTACTTACTGACAATGGCTGTGAAATCCTCCGAAATCATTAGAAAAAAAGATGCTTTAACTTTAACCACAGGATTCGGTAAATAGAAGAACTTTTTATAAAGCATTTTCCGGAAAACGTATGTTTTTTACATTTTCTAATAATAATAATGTTTTTCCCCAAAAAATTTTAGTCATTTATATGCTTCATTTAGCTCTAATTCTATACGAAATGATTATGATACATATCCCGATTTGTTTAGAATAATGTAGTTATTACACATGAAGGCGAAGCGACAAAATAGTTTGCTGAGAAGAAAGGTTTGGTTACATTATGTCAGTATCAACGCCTGAGAAAAACTACTCAGAGGCTAACAGCTATTTTAATGGAAAATCGTCTCTTTTCTGTAAATTTCTCGAGAAAATGGCACACAAATCTTTATTCCTTCTGGTGAGTTCTAGAACCCGTTAAAATTAAAGCACATTGCTCTGTAACACTCTGTATGCGTGGAGGCATTTTAAAACCAATATTACATGAATTGCAGATAATCTTGTAGTTCTCGATCTCAAACGGATTTAGTCTTATTATCTTTTTAAGGCGCAGTATTACCGAATCCAGGTTAGTTCAAATGTACAAAATTATGTAGATTATACTTGATAATAAAAAATAATATTAACCAAGACTCTTTTATAGGTGTCACGATGTGGAAATTATGCGGGACGATTTCAATGAAAATTTAGTACTTCCTGCAAAAATTCACGGTGTTTTCGTGGGCATATGAAAATCAAATAGCTTGATCCATCTGCGTTGCGTATGTTTATACATTTTTTCCAATAAAGCTAAAAGAAACATAAAAACGCTTTGTGGACTTAAGTGGGTCGTAAGCAAAGCGTTTGCGCGTATAAACATTTTGGTAAATGTAAACAGTTCACTGTGTAATCTTTAATAAAACAAAGTGTAAAGCTTCTACCAGTAACTTTAGTGCTTTTCTCTGAAAGCATAAACTACATTATCTTCGCTCTACCTTCTGAAAGAACCGCTGAATAAGCTTGAAGCGCGACAGCGTTTACGTAACAAAGTAGCAAGATTTACATTGTTTTAGTCGAGGCAATATCAAGCTAATGCCATTAGTTCCGTCGCTTTTTTGCCGGAACGTGGTGGACCACACACAATAGGAAATAATAGATTTTCAGGGTATTTAAACACGCACCTATTCGATTTTTTGTTCCCTACAATCCGTTGCTACGGCGAAGCGACAAGCGAAAGCACACCATATGAACTTCTGAATTGAATAATATATCCTTTTTGCCTCAAATGAGAATTGACACGATTTTTCGTATGCTTGAGTGACTGTTCCAGCGTTGAGAAATATGGCGCTCTGAGTTCTTGGTGTCGTGATTTTAAGACTGCCGTTACAATGGGAAACATTTTTCATGCTTCTTACAGTCTCTGCGTTTTTATTGTATTATAAAAATACTAGCAGATTTTAAATTGTGCTTCCTGTAAAATAAATGTTAGAGTTCTTCACATCCATAAAATTTTTAATTGAGGAAGTCCTCGAGAATTTCCAACGAATAAATTAATAAAATTATTTATGCTTACATTCGCCAGAGTATTGACTCACTCGAACTTTATTTTATATTTATCATTTTTAAATAAATATTACAGATTTAGGTCGCACAATACTTAGCAACGCTCGTAAAAATCTAAGTTTTGAACACATACTAGCATTATTATTTTATATAGCAATAAGCAAAGCTCATGAGCCAGTTAGGATTTTGACCTTTTTACCTATCGTATTGCTAAATATAACATTTTTTTTGTAGATAAATTAAGTTCCTACATAGAGGTCCCAATTAAATCAATTTTATAGTGCCTATATATGCATATTATAGTGGTTAATGCCTAATTTTGATATACCAGCCTATAAATGCCTTTTTAAAATGCAGAATCACATATTCGCCACTGAAATTTCTCCCACGTCGATATTTAGGATCAGTTACGTCATACTATGTTCTTTGAAATTTGCAAACCCAAATTCTGCACTTTAAGGGACAGTGGGTTTGCCTCTTGTTGAAATGGGAGACATTTTAAATAATTTTAGAAAAACGTTCTGCGAAAGCTCAGATTGCACAAGATGCTATAAGTGGCATCAGTTTTTAATTGGGAAGATCGATCAATCCCCTAATATCGTCGATGAAATATATTTTCTTGCGATGGGGGGGCGATCTTTTTCGCGGTACATAAACATTTGACTTACAAGAGACCCCGTGTTATAGCGGAAAATTTTGAAAGATATTTAATCGTGGATTGTCATTCCAATTTTAGTTTATAAAATAGTAAATAATAGAGTTTATTTAAGTGCCTATTTTCGTTATTTTTAGCACCTATTTGCCTACCTTTTCAACATTTCTCAGTGCTTATCGATATTAACTCTAGTGATGAGTAACATATTCAGGAATCGAACAAATATTTGTAATTTCCATCTTTAGGAAAAATATAAATGAGGCTTATAGTTAGCTGCATTTTGCAGCTGGACACTTTCCTTAGTTTATTTTTGCCTGTTGCCCGAAACAAATTGAAAAAACAGGTGACACGCACGAATCCAGACAAATTAAGGTTGGTCATGCTAATTAGCATCTTTTGTTTTCTTTGCATTTTTTACTGAAATTTGTCTTGGTTTGTAGAACGTCCAGTATTACTAGAACACTTCTCGCTTCCCAAGAAATTATCAAATAATTGAGCATAAAAATGCTACTATTATCTTTGTTTTAAATAATGTCTTACCTTTAGTATTTATTGGGATAAACTGTTAGAAAATATAGGTGGTTTTACTACAGTAAAGGTGACTTTAATTTGTTCTAATACAAGGCTCGCATGTCCGTATATAATTTCTTGATAGTAGAATTTTATAATAATTCTGGGCTGTACTGCTACATCACTTCTTATGATTCTTTCTAGAGAATGAAAGAAAAAACTAGGTATCGGATTTGATAATATTTAAATTGATTGTAATTATGTTGCAGTTGTAGATCTTGGTGACGCTCTTATTAATTATGTGTTACTAAGTAGTGCTTTTTCTCAAGCAAACTAAAAATCGATTATATTGGAGGTGGTGTTGTTCTATTATATACGGTGTATTTTAATTAAATGCAAAATTAGAAATTTTATATTTCAAAATTATATAAAAAAGTGCTTTACTCAGAACTTCCCTCGCAAGTAGACGTTATTACAGTAAACAAATTTAAATATCAAATGAAAATAGGGGTAAAAATATTTTCACATTCGGAATGACACTGAAACAATAAAAGAAACAACTTTTAACGAATTAGGTCAATTTCAAATTAAAAAAACTACCGATGATGGGATTCGAAGTAGAGCTTCTGCGAATGCGAATTTAACCTGGCATCTGATCCATGGGGCCATCGAGGAGTTCTCCCGGGTTGGCTCTGTATCTGTCAGGCCCCATTTTCGACAAGTGTAAAGCCTAACCTATGTGCAAATCATTACTTTTATCTATTTCTCAGTTGACCCAAAAATAAACAAAATTTTGTTTTTAAGATGCTCACCCTGTATTTATTTGTTCGATATTTTCTCGGTTTTATGCCACGTAGATATATAGTCTGCATGCACAATATCGTCTTACTCTATCTACAAATAAAAAAATAAATACCGGTGGTGAGTTTGGAAGTACAGCGCCTGCAAACTCGAATATAAATCTAGCCTCTGATTCATCGAACCTCAAGGAGGACTCCCGGCTTGGCGATGCGCGGCTGTATTTAAGATAACGGACTTGTTGTTCAAACGTTTTGACTCTTTTACGATAACACTCTGTATCTATTGGGCCCTAGTATTTTCAACAAGTGTAAAGCCTGACCTATGTGCAACTCATTAATTTTATCTATTTCTCAGTTGACGCAAAAATACATATTTTATTTTCTAAGGTACTCATTTCTTTGACATTTTCTCGGTTTCATGCCATGTAGACATATAATATGCATGTAAAATATCGTCTTCCACCAACAACTAGTTTTTGAGTTATACCGCCAACAGATAGACAGACAGACGGAATGAAGAAAACCTGTTTTTCGGTATCTAGGGATCCTGAAAATGATTGTTTCGTGGTTACAATAATTTATTCTTCTTTTAGACGACGGAAGTAAAAATTATTTTCCCAAAGCGCTTGCTCTACGAGATAACCGTTGTTTGAAAAAAAATTTGCTCTTTTTTCCATATTCTGTAAAAACTCTTGAAGAGTTAAATTGAGCTTTGCTGCACTCAATATCTAATCAAATAATGCCATTAGTAGGGTGAATTTGGAAATTATTCCAATGTAGTGGCCTAGATTTTTTCAAACAAATGACTTTAACAACATGAAAACAAGGTTTGATGTGTTTTTCTTGGTTTTTAACCATAAACTAATAAAAATATGTAAAGGCTTTACTCAAAATCTCCCTCGTAAGTAGACGTTATGACACTAAATAATTTAAAAAATCGAAAGAAACTAGATGTAAAAATATTTTCACGTTTTTAATAATACTGAAACATTAGAAGGGAAGCATTTAGTAATACAAAGTACATCCATTTTTAAATAAAAGAATATTACCTCTCTTGGGATTCGAATGTCAGTGCCTGCGAACGTGCTTGTGCATTCATTTCATGGTTCGCCGGTAGTCCACCGATAAATCAGGCCTTCACCGCGTGAGCCATCAGGACGCTTCGAATTCCTGCGATGTAGATGCATTTAACGTAACGCACTTATTCGTTACTTTTTTGTCTCGCACAACATTTATTATGTATCTGTTGGGTTCCATTTTTGACAAAAGTAAAGCTTGTGCTATGTAAAAATTATTAATTTTATATATTTCTCTGTTAAAGCAAACATAAACAACACTTTATTTTTTAAGGTGCTCACTCTGTATATATTTGTCTGAGATTTTCTCGGTTTCATGCCAGGTAAATATATAATGTGTATGCACAATGTCGTCTTCCTCCAACAGATAGTTTTTAAGTTATACCGTCAACAGGCAGACAGCCAGACCGTCGGAGTTGTGAAAACCTGTTTTTCGTCATTTATTGACCCTGAAACGAGAAGATTTGAAGAAATCTCCAAAGGTGATTTTTTCGCGATTACAATACTTCAGTCGTCTTTTAGACAAGAGAGTAAAAAAGAATAAAAAAAGTAAATAAATATAATAAAGTAACTAAAATAAATACTCTGCTCTAAACTAACCTACCGGTAATTAAGACTACTAAACACTATGTATTGAAAACCCAACCCCCTCAACCTTTGAATGCGTTAGAGTTATTAACGACATAAGGCCGTTAGTAAGCATCTAACAAACGAGCATACATTTGTGGCCGAGACCCCGTCAGGCCGAGGCAAATGAATTCATCCGAGAACTTTTCAGTCAGGTTGGCAGTTCTGTTATTGACAAATAACAAGTAGATGTTATGAAATAGTACATTGTGTATCTAGAACGAAAAGCGTAACATTCCCAGACGACTGTGACTGTGAACACAGGAGTCTGGGAATGTTGCTTTTTGTCCAAGATACACATACTATTTTTCCGCCAATCGATACGAGTAATTAAAAAAAAAATAGGAAATAGTACTCGAATATTCTCTGGCTAGATTGGGAATATTATTCCTGTACAGTTTTATTGTAAATTACCTAACAACGGCAGATGTAATGGAATGTTTGACTTTGCTCAACAAAAATTTGTCAATAATCTGACAGTTCTAGTACGATTGGCGGAAAAAATATTTTATTAAAATTTGAGGCCAATCAAAAATTCAAGATGGCCACTTGGTGCGATATTGAATACTTTTAAATGGAAAGGGGGATTCTTGACCTTCAATACTAATGCGGACGCCATTGTGTTAAAGTTCATCGACAACTCCTGAAATTATAAGTACATATTCTACTCAGGTTGACCTTTCAAATGAGGTGTCACTTAATTCGCCTTTCCATTAAAAAATAAGTTCAGTATAGCACCGAGCGACCATCTTGAACATGTAATTATCCTCAAATAGTTTAGACACCTAAAATTGGTTTAATTTATCAATTTAAACGTCGACTAAAATATTTTGACGCATTCAAAAATTGAAGGGGGAGGGGGGCTTTTGCAATTCAGTGTATACTACATACGGTGCCTGTCACATCTCGTCTTTGCACCCCTGTATCTTTGTTATTTATTTTCTGATCCATTTGGAATTTTGGTAAATTATAATTCTCTTTAAATGGGCTATTAATGATTCCACTGCAAACAAGTTATCTACTAGGATCAAACATAAATTCGAAAAATTGAAAAACTATAGTAAGCCTAATTTTATCGGAAAAAGTTATTAACACAAGTTGCTCAGAATCACAAGAATAGTCGAAATCCAGATTGTAATCGAAAAATTATTGGTAATTTTTGACCATCCAGACGCATTATTTCTTTGTAGCTATTTAACAGTGGTTAAATTATCCCAGCAAAAACTTGCTGTTGAGAATTATAGAATGCTTAATTGATAGTTCATAAGCTGAATTGGTATTACATATATATTTTTTTAATATTAAAATAATAATAGTAGTTTGTATACCAAGGCACTGAAGTTTAACTTTTTATCACGAATGTGGATTTAGTTGCCGAGGCCCGTAGGGCCAAGGCAAATAAACCACATGAAGGATAAAAAGAAACTTCAGTGCCGAGGAGAACATTATGTTTTATTTGAAATCGAGAAATCGTGAAATTACAACATTTTAACGAACATTTTTAGGTTATGTTAACATCGGTTGACGTTTATCTATCGCCTCGCCACCTACCAAAAAAGTCGTAAAACAATGGATTACTTTAATGCGGATTTCTCGTATTTTAATGACGATTTCGAGGTACTTTAATGTCGATATCAAATAAAGGAATTTTAATTCATTCAATAAAAATTTTAGATTAACACTTCTGATTCTGAGCAACTTCTTTTAATACCTTTTTTACTGGACCTATTTTTTTAAAAACTCGGAGAATTTGTATTTGACAAATTAGGTATGCATATAAAACTGCGTGGTAAGATTTGAAGCACTTCATGTCAGTAAAAGCGGCTTAACATCTTCGGTGACGTAACATCATACTTATCTTTGAAGTCAGCTTAGTCATTAATTTACTTTATTCACCTTTTAGTCGCCTTTATGTTACTGATTAGCTGTTTATCTAACTACGTCGTGTTGCTGTCGATTTCCATGTTCGTTGTACATGCGCGATCTCCGTATCTGTAACACAGGAAGTTAGCTGGAACTAGTAGCACCGTATTAATAATTTGGAGTACATACTGATTGAACAGGGGACTATCGCGACCCGTACTTCCCCACAGCTATCATGTTATATTGTTGCTGTTAATACGTTATCTATAGTTTGATCAAAAATTATTTTTATCTAGTATGGCTATGGGGTAATTCCTAATTTATTAATGCAACTACGTTTATACTTGAAAGTCAAACTTGACATTTGATTTTTAAGTGACTTATAGTTGCATTCATAAATGATGAACTATTCCATAGCCATACTAGATGAAAATAATTTTTGATCATACTTTACATCACTTCGAATTAAACTATTTGGGTAGCATGATCCTGCGAATTATATTTGAATAATACATTGAAGCCTCTACGTAATTTTATATATATGCTTTACTATGATTTATTACTAAAGTTATGTCATAATAAATGCTACTAAATGCATATTGCTTAGGTTAAGTAGCAAATGTGAGGACTGCTGACTATACATTTCGCCTTCTTTCTTTCAATCGTTAGAAGAGTTTCGCCTCTAGCGCGGTTCAAACGTTGAGTTGCCGTGCTGTTTTTCGTACTTCATGTTGAAGCCCCTTTTGAAAGTGGGTAAAACGATGAGTTCTTGAATCTCAATAATGACCCGATCCAATCCCGGAAATTGTTGGTTACATTCATAAGTAGCATATTGAATTATTTTCATTTCAGGGTTAAACAACAGTGATACAGGTTAAATTTGTGAATTGGTACCTGACTTTAAAAGTAATTCGGAAATTTAATTACTAGGAAAACAACTAAAATTATACTGTTTTTAAATACTAGATTATTTTTCTCGATCCACTTGGAGTATGAAGTGTCATTTATGAAATATAACTGTTGCTTGGACGTAGCGCCCTTAGAAAACTTATTAATTTAATCCACGATTCGCACATGAGCTAACGGAAGTATATGACTTAAATGAGCAGATGATCTTCCTTTCGCGGAATAAATCTATAGCAATTATATAAAATTTTACTTTAGGTCAGAGAAACATTTATAAGGTAATAATACATTTAGATTTTTAATAAATAGTGGGTTGTTTCTTACGATTTTCGATGCAAAATGTACAAAATATATAAAAGGACACCTTACTATTTTGTAGAATTTATTTATTTAAAGAAAATTACAGCACTGAATTGCACCAGCGAATTTACATTCATTTGAATAATTGTATTTGAATATACACTTGAGTGCACCAAATCTCAATCTGCCGTATTTCTTCACAAATCTTGAAAAACAGCAAACAACATTTTTTTAAACAGTCTGTATTTCGTCAAGTGTTTTCGGAAAATATTTACAAAATACAAAATATTTTCTAAGGATCTCTAGTTTTTGTTTATCGGAGAAATTAAAGTATACCTTGCATATTACATCATAATTGTATTTATCTAGCTATTGTACGTAATAGGTGGTGGGTGGTATTATCAGAGAATCTGAAGTGTATACTTAATACTCACCTGAACATCGTTGGTTTTGGGATATATTAAACAACCGCTGTAAAAATTGCTGATTGTTATTGTTTTCTTAATAGGTTCATTTCCTTTGCAGCAAGCAGGAAAAATGTACGGAATATTCATTCATAATTACGAACCATTCCATAATGTAGAAGGAAAAGGTATAATCTTATATTCTATCTATATTCAGCACTGCAGGCCTCAAAGGCCCATGGCTTGTTTAATAATATTTTTCCATTTCTTTCTGTTTTTGGCTATATTTTCCCAGCTCGTCACGTTGATTTCATCCAAGTCATTCTTAACACACTCCCACCAGCTCTTTTTGGGTCGTCCTCTCTTGTTTCTTCCTTCAGCTTCTCCTTTTAGTACTTTTTTTGTCACTCTTTCACTTCCCATTCGTTCTAAATGTCCTAACCATTTTAATCTATTTGACCTGAGTATCTTTATAATTCCTGGCTCCTTGTAAAGTTCTTTTAACTCTTTATTGGTTCTTTTCCTCCAGCTGTTATTTTCCTTTATTCCACCATAAATTTTACGAAGAATCTTCCTTTCCCAAATTTCCAGCTTTAAGATGTCACTTTCTCTTAGCACCCATGTCTCGCTAGCATAGCATAACACTGGCCTTACCACTGCTTTGTACAATTGCACTTTCACTGGCCATGATATTGAACTAGCACTGAATGTCTTCATGTATGCACTGGCGCATCTGCTTGCTGCTGTTATTCTTCTTTCTATCTCGTTTGATAGATCACCGTGTCTGTTGAATTCGGTCCCCAGATATATAAGTGTGTTTTCTTTCTTGAAGTCCAACCTTTCGCCTTCTTGTGTCCTTATGCTGAATAGTTCTATGGAGCGGTGTTCCCTTCCCATTATCATATATTTTGTTTTCTTTTCATTGAACTTCAAACCTACTGTTCTTGCTTCAGCTTCTAGTTTCCTAGTGATAGTTTTTAGCTCGTCATGCGTTCTTGCCAGTAAGACCACATCATCCGCGTATGCCATGCACTGATGCGGGTATTTTAGTATTGTTTCCTTCACATTGATTCCACTGTTCCGTACTACTTGCTCCAAAGTTAAATTAAATAACGTTGTAGACAGTGGGTCACCTTGCTTTAGTCCATTATTGGTTTGGAACTTTTTACTTGTTTTCCCCTTTACTTTAACTTGGTTTATTGTTCTTTGCAGTGTCATTGAAACCAATCTTATGATCTTACTTGGAGCTTGCAATTCTTCCATTGTTCTTAAGACTTTATTTCTGTTTAATTTGTCAAAAGCCTGTTGGAAGTCAATAGCGAGGACGTGAATATCGATCCCTTTTCTTAGGCATTTTTCCTGAATAACTCTTAGAGTAAATATTTGGTCTACTGTTGAGCGGTTCGTTCTAAAACCGCACTGGTACTCCCCTAATTCCGTTTCAGCCCATTCTTTTAGTCTGCGGTTTATGAGTTGCGCTAGGACTTTGTACGACACATTCAATAGCGAAATCGGTCTGTAGTTGTTGCAATTAGCTTGGTCTCCTTTTTTGTGAATGGGGGTTATAATAGTCTCTTCCCATTCTTGTGGCATTTGTTCTACCAACCAGATTTTTTCTATCAGCTTATGTAGTTTCTGTATTAATTTTTCTCCTCCATACTTTATTGCTTCTACCGGTATTTCATCTATTCCTGGTGTCTTATAATTTCTCATATTTTTAATAATTTCCTTAACCTCTTCCAGTGTAGGGGTTCCTATTTCTTGTCCTTCGCAGTCATTGGTTGTCCATAGTTTGTTTTCCTCTTCCTCTATGCTTAGACTTTGTTTGTAGTGTTCCTTCCATCTCTCTAATATTTCATTTTCTCCACTGATTATCTTACCTTCTTTATTTTTGTATACTGAGATGTTTGCTTTAAATCCTTTTCTTATACCCGATGCTGTCTTATAAAATTTTCTGACTTCTTTATTTCCGTAATTCTTTTCGAGTGCCTCGATTTGTTTCATCTGCAGCTGTCTTTTCTTTTGTCTGCAAATTCTGTTTACTTCTTTATTTGCTTCTCTGTACTTCCTTATGTTGTCGTCTGTCCGGTTTTTCAACATTTCCATTTTCGCCTTTCTTCTCACTTCTACTATTTCTTGGCATTGTTCATCAAACCATTCTTGTTTTTTTTGTTGCCACTTTTTCATTACCTTTTCATTCATTTCTTGTTTGATGATTCCTTTGATGCTTTCCCATTCTGAATCAATTCCAGCTTGTGATGTTGCTCTTTCTACTCTTTCTTGAATACCCTTTTCATAATCTTGTTGTACCTCTTTTTTCTGCAGTTGTTCTATGTCGTAGTTTGCACTACCTACTTGTCTCTTTTTTGGAGTATTTGGAAACGGCTGCTCTAATTTAGCTCTAACTAGAAAGTGATCACTTCCTATCTCTGCTCCTCTTCGTGATCTTATATCTGTCATCATTGTCATATGTTTGCCTTCTATTAGCACCTGGTCAATTTGATTTATGGTTTTGCTATCTGGAGACATCCACGTACCTTTGTATATTTCTTTTTGGTTTAAATACGTTATTCTTACTTTTAGGCTTCTTTGAGCTGCAAAATTTATAAGTAACTTCCCATTTTCGTTTGTTTCATCATGTTTACTGTTGGTTCCGATTACTTCTCTGTAGCGGTCTTCTTTTCCTATTTTTGCATTTGCGTCCCCTATCACAATCTTTATATCATATCTTGGTATATTATCGTAAACAGTTTCCAATTCTTCGTAGAACTTATATTTGTCTTCTTCTTGTGTTGTTTCAGTAGGGGCATGAATATTAACTATGCTTAATTTTCTATATTTACCCCTTAATCTTATATAGCTTATTCTTTCGTTGATCACTTTGAATTCCACTAACGCTTCCTTTATTCCTTTTCTTAGCAAGAATCCTGTTCCTAATCTTATATTGGTAGACTTTAAACTGAACTTTGTAAATACTGTAGACGTAGAGGATTGTTTACTAAGAGTGTAAGAAACGTTTTATTAATAAAATACAACAGCCCATCAACAGGCGTATAACAAGAAATGTTCTAGAAAAACTTTTCTATACTAGAAAATTAGCAAAGTTTTATTTAATTAAGTAAGGTTGGGCACGGACAAATCAGCTTACATAGATGCTTTAAAAGTTACGTTCCATCCCAGTACGTTAGTAGGGAAGTAATTATGTTGTTTTTAACGTGGCTTACTTATTCATTCCATCTTTAAAACGTAATTGGTGATGCTGAAAAAAGAAAAAATGTTAATAAATCCATGTCCAATTCCGATCTGTTTTCCAGCTATAACAAGGTTTCATCTAACTTTACGATCTCTCTCCCCTCCATCATGTACTTCATAGTGAATTATCGTGATCTTATCTTTATTTATATAAAACTGAAAGTCCTGACTCACTCACTCACTCACTCATCAACGCCCAGCCCAAACCGTTAGACCTAGAAAGCTGAAATTTTGCACAGAGGTTCCCTTTATGATGTATACAAGGAATAAGAAAGGATATTTCGAAATTCAACCCCTAAAGGGGTAAAATGGGGGTTTAAATTTTGTATGGAGAAATAATATTAAATAGACATTTCGACTTGAAACTTCGTAGGAGTACTAAAAAACGAATAAGCAAACACATATTTTGTGGTTTTCCGAAAATCAACCCCTTATTGGGTGAAATGGGGTAAATAAGCCTAAAATACGATATGGGTGTCGTTATTGAGTTTTTTTTGGGACGTTGATTGCGAAAATGGCATTTATTTTTAAGTCCAAGACGGTGGACATGACATAAGGGAAGAGGCGGGACGGGACGGGAAGGGATGGATTGGAAGGGGAGGGGACGGACCGGGACGGGATGGGACGGTACGAAAACGGGGACGGAGAAAGGAACGGGGACGGAGAAAGGAACGGGAACGGGAACGGGGACGGGGACGGGGATAGAATGGGATGAGATGAGATGGGGTGACAGAAAATAATTAGTCATTATTTAATACACAAATAACGAACCTCGCGCGAACGAAGTCGCGGGTAACAACTAGTGACTAATATATGTAGTTAGTTGCTTAGGTTACATTAAGCCATCTGTTCCTGTCTTTCGCAACTCTGATAGTTATTTCAAAATTAACTTCATAAAGGTCTTGACTTGGCCAGGCCACCTCATGTGTCCAAAATCCGCAAGCAGCAGTCAGTAGGCTTTCCCGGATATTTAGTTCCTCTAAAATCAAAGCGATTCTCAGTATCTCGATCCAACACTGCATTTATGGAATGCAACAAGTCTCTCTCGGTCTTGATTTTTCACTATCCATTCTTAGGCCTCGTATAGCGTAACTTGAAAAACACAACTATCTAGTCCTTTTTTTTGTAGTATTTCTTATACTTCTATTGTACGAGATGTTATGGCCATATCAGTTTTTGTTATGGCAATTTATATTTTGCAGTTATTCTTACTGATGTGCCCAACTACAACAACTTGGACGTCGTCAAAGTTAGTTACGTTTCCTAGTATGTTGCTGTGGTCAAGTTTTGTCTTTTGATTGCTGAATTTTAGTCCAAGGTTTTTGTTTTGCGTTTCTGTTCTATTAAGAATATTTGAAATTCCTTAAAATAACTTAACTCTTCAAATTCCCGCATCAACTTCATTCACTAGCTTTAGTGAAAGCTACTAACACGAGCTTGAAACAGTTGTTAAAGTAAAAAAATATTATTTGATCGCACAAAGTATGAACCATGCCTTTTGAAACACTCCCTATAAGCCAAGGGCTGACATCACGAGTTTGAACTAAAGGGTCAGAGATAGAACTGAGAGCAATAAAATTTTAAAAAGTTCATTCATAAAATGTGCCACCTTAAACTTGAGGGGGGCTGCGATAAGGGCGGTCTGTAGGAACTCAATTTCCTTATCCCTCTTGGCCAACACGTGCCTTCACCTTACAATTTAAATGAATCATTTGAAATGCGCCGAATTTATTAGAGTAATAAAAACAAATCCGTACTCAATTACTTGGTATCTCGCATGAATATGGAAATGACGATGTTTAATCGAAACACGGATTGATTGGCTGATTTGCATGTAAAAGGGTTTTAATATATTTTTTTGAAGATTATTTTTCCAAAGATCTTATTTTTACTGTAATATGTAAATACGTTACGTAAAGAAAGACCTAGTTAGAAATATTTTATCGTTTTTCTTATGGTAGTGTTGAATGAAAGTAATTTAACTTTAGCTCATGGTTATCTCGTGTCACTAGTACGATACTTCACTTTGTTTGCGAGAGTGTGGATAGCCGTGCCACGGTCATCAGTAAATCCAACTTGATTATAGGAATTTCTATACATGGCAAACCCATTTACTTATATGAAAGCAGAGTTTATATTGCTTGAATACCAAAGTGCAGAAAATTATACATTTAAGAAAAATATTACGATGCTACATTAATATTGTTACCATTAATTGAACCCGTATTAAAACGGGATATCTCTAAATTTTATTATGATAGCTTAACACAAGGTTTTAGCAAAAGGTCAAACTAATGGTGAATGCGGTAAAACCAAAGGTTACAGAATACAACCTGTGGAAACCCCTTGGGCCATAAGTTATATGCTTCATCAATGAAATAGTTATCCCACCTCGTAAAATGGAAATACGAATATATACAAAAGGGTATCGTGTAGGAGGTGGAGGCAATTGTAGTCGAAATCGAGCTTCATACTCACCAACTGATATATCCAATAATAACAGGTTAAATAAACATTACAACAGCACGCAGGAGACAACGTTTGCCCATGTTTACATAATCGTTAGCCTTTTGTAATCAAACAGTTTTTTTTTCTGCGAGACTGCAAACTAATTTACAAAATAAACCGAAACATATTGAATTTGACCGTGTGTATTCTAAAAGAAATATTGTTCTTAACAGAAAATATACTGGTTAAAAAGTTTTAAAGGTTCAGTCGGGCATATAACGATATTACAGAAAACCGCAAATAGATGCAAAAGTTCTTGTTCGTTCGAAATATTCGAAAATATACTGCTAATAATTGCAAAAAATGCGCCTTGTATATAAAAATGTAGCTTGAATAATCGAATACTAATCTCGTCTTGAGAGCAGAAAAGCATTGACCAAAGACAAATTTGCCCCAATAAATAACTATCACACTATCCAAATCCCAATCTTATCGTAGTGTGACTCTCATTTGTTAGCTGAGTGTAATCCTTTAGTGGAATAATTGTTTCCCAACTGCTAAATTTACTACAAACATTTGTTGGGATATATCCTTCACAAATATGTACAGAGGTGTGTAGAAAATGATATCGACGTGTTTGCTCGTTTATTTTGAGTCGTTCGTTTACGCTAGCAATTCAAGCGTCTATACTTTACTCGACACTGTAACGTTGTAACATTAACTTTTTTGTACAATAATTAAAAATTTACCAAATTGTGACATTAGTAAAATCAGCAAATTGTTTTTGAAGCTGCACTTGGTCTTTTATTTTTGGCATGTAATTAGATACTGATATTATTGTAAAATGTGTCTATGGAGTATCGGACTTCCTTTCTGTTCAAGAGAACAACTGAATATGGCGTTCAAATTTCTTCTAATAAAAAACTAGCAACTGCAGCTACATAAAGTTAGTCATTATTGTATGATCATGAAGCTAATACAGCAGGAGTAGACTTTACAGCATGTTACCAGATTCTCTACCCCCCCCCCCCTTCTTCTATCCCATGATAACTGAAGTGTTGTAATTTTATTAGATGAATATTTGCTGTGTATCTAGGACGAAAGCGTAACATTCCCGGACAACTGTGAATAATTAAAAAAATTAGGAAAATTCGAAAATATTCCCGGCCTAAGACGGGAATATTATTCCTGTACAGTTTTATTGTAAATTACTTAGCAACGGCTGATGTAATGGAATGTTTGACTTTGCTCAACAAGATTTTATCAATAATGTGTCAGTTCTAGTACGATTGGCGGAACAGGGATATTGTCGTCGGTATAGCGATATTGCCTTATTTACTCCGACAAAGGAAAATTAAAAGGAATGTTATATGCGGAATTACAAAAGGTGGGATTGAATATTAACTTCCACCAAAGTACATGATTGGCGTCTAGGATTAATAATTATACAAGTAGAGGAAATCAATAATTAGATATAAATCTATTCACTGATAAATTATCATAGACAAAAGGTTCCTCTATTTGTAAGTTTTGGTAATAAATACTCTGGACACAGGAAGTGACCATAAAATGATGCGAGTCAAGCTGATACGTAATATCGGAATAAGAAGAAAGAACATAAAAGCATACAGAACTAACACAATTAAAGTTTAAATTAAGATAATAAAAATATTAAACGAATATGGTATTCTTGCAAGAGATAAGAATGATATCCTGAAAGCTATAAACCGGTGAAAAGAACAGAGGATTATTCTAAATGTTAGATATAGAGAACTCTTGACTAATAAGCCTGTTGTTACATCTTTACAAACTGCCAACCAAGATACCAACCAATCGCGTAAGCAGTAAATTAGACTGATAACAACCGTTCGAACGGGCAGGTTTTTGAAAGGGTTGTTGACCACCTAGAATCGATTTTTTGGAGTGCAACATTGAGCGACTTGACAAATAACTGTCGACCAACACACACCAAAATTCTTTACTTTGGCTATGGATGATCTATTCAAGAATCTATACTGGAATACGGAAGGGGTACATTTAAATGGAGTCTACCTGATTCATCTGCGCTTTGGCGTTGATGTAGTACTTATCAGCTTATGTTTAGTAGAACTCTTTATCATGATTGAACAGCTGGATGAACCCTCTGAGCTGGCAGATCTTCAAACGAACTTGAAAAATACCAAAGTCGGGAACCCCTAAGGTATGCCAGTGGTCATCAATGGCATCACACTGGATGTTGTAGATGATCTTAAACACTAAACGTCCAAAATCTGTAGGCGTATAGGGGTCAATTAGGCTGCTTTCGAAAATCGTAACTACATCCTGAGAAACGCAAGCATTCTGATAAGTTAAAATGAAAAATAGCCTGGGATTCTCATGGTGACAACTTATAGTTTAGAAAGTATAACTCCAACAAAAACAAATGCAGCTCGTGAATAGTCCAAAGCAAAATGGATAGAATTATACTCGATATTAACCTCTAGGATAATCTACTACGAAATAAGGCTAAAGTAACCGACGTGGTGGAAAAGGTAGCAAAAATAAAGTGATAATGGACAGTTCATATTACCCGACAAGATCGGAGTAGATGGTCCAACTCATACCTACATTGAAGACTAAGAACTGCTAAGGGGTCCAACACGGCAGTTCACAATAAATATATGTGGATAACGAAACACATATTGCTAGAGGAAAATGGTTTCACGTAGCACAATGTACACAAAAATTGAGTGAACTAGAATAGGTTTATATTCAGGAGTTGATTAGTTGAAGGCTGGAAAAGAAAGAGAGAAATCGTCAAATTAGATTAACATGGGCTGCTTATTCATATTAAAAATTGATATAAACATATCCGTAAAACCAGTCTGTAACCAATATACGCTCGACCTGATAACTGACTAAACAAGAAGTTAATGAAAACGCATCACAAATATGTGCAATAGTGAATATCAAAAATGTTCATCAAAAATCGATAACAAACACTGCTGGAGCGTGTGGTTTGAATCTGAAACAATTCGATAAAAACCCCAAACCACACAAATATTTAACAACTGCTAAATACTTATTTCGACAGCTAAGCTGCAATCGTCAGTAGCGTTAGAGAGAAACTAACACGACAAAGTTGGCCGATGATAAGCTCTTCTCCAGTTCACCAGTGAAAGTGGTAAAGTGAATTGGTGAAGAGCTTATCATCGGCCAACTTTGTCGTGTTAGTTTCTCTCCAAGGCTACTGACGATGGCAGCTTAGCTGCCAAAATAAGTATTTAGCAGTTGTTAAATATTTGTATAGTAAGAGGTTTTAAACGAATTGTGAAAGATCGACAGACAAATGAATGCATACTTGGCAGAATATATTACAGCTATTGCAAAAAGAATATTAAATGGAACTATATGGGGCGGGTGACGTCAGACTGTAGATAAATGAAGACAAGATAGAGACAGGAAAAAGAGATTGTTAAAAAAAGTATCCAACAGAATATTAAAAGATAAGGGTGATAATCCATTTGAATTTCCATAACAAACCGCTAAACAGAAGAAAGAGAGCGTGAAAGAGACTATGGCTATGAATATGAAATGGAACCGGAATATCAAATGATTTTTTTGAATAAAAAATCTTGCTTATATTAAACAAGTGTAGATCTAAGAGTAAGAACATTAACATAAAGAACGCACCACTAACATGAACATTGGCGAAAGAACTAGAAAGCAAACGAGGCTTATATTTTGTTGAACAATACATCTAATTGGTATATTTATGAAGTCTTTCCAGTTTCTATGGTGAATAAGGACTAACAGGGACTAAGTGACGGTAAAAAGTATTTTAATGCAGGTTAAGCTGATTCGACAAGACACAAATTAAGAAAGACATTTTCTTCTCTCATGATGAACTAGAAATTCGAGATTAATAGAACAAATTGGAAGACTAAGAGCCTAACCATCCCATGGTATAGAAAGTAAGAACTCTATAAATATCCTAGATGGAAAGACTAATGTTAAATACGGGACGCAAGATAAGCAAGTGATAGTAATAGTTCCTACTATCCTCACTATCCTGAAAAAACATGTTTATTTTTTACTTTGTCATATTTTCGATAATTTTCGGTAGAATTATCAATAAATATTATAGGCAAATAAATAAAAAACTGAATGGTAATGGTGCAATACAGACATAAATAAAATTGGCAAAACCAAGAAACTCGTCACTAAAATTTCTACTAACAAAAAGATTATTGGGTATCATAGGTACCTTACAAAAACAAAAATAAATATTCATTCTGAGTGAAAAACAGTAACACACAAATAGAAAATATGAATATATATTGAAGGAAATTGTCTAAAAGACAAGAGGGGCCAGTCTCTAAACATCCTTCTTTACATGCAGTCCTTTCAATCAAGATTCTTAGAATCAAGTAAGTCAACGTTCACTATTTTATATGCATGAAGCGGTAGACATTCCTAAGCGATTACTTGTTTTTGACCTATCGAATGATTTGAATTTAGAAATATGTTCCGCAAAGTACCATCCTTTGGAAATGAGATAGGTTACTGATAACAGTGTTCAAAATATACGTTTTTGGAAATGCTTCTAATTTCTCCTCAAATTTGATTATATATTGGATAATTTCCTTATTTATGTTATCTGAACGATATTTCTTAAAGCTTTTTTTATTAGATCAATAGAATTTCATACCCATAATATATTCGGGACTTAGGCAATCCTTGTACCTTTTTTTATACTAAATCGTTGTTTAGTTCTAGGTCTGCAATTTGTAAGAGGTTTAAAAATTCGTGTGTTACATGTGCAATGGTCGCGTGCTCACTTTGGAGTACGTTAAGTGATTTCCGAATGTGAAAAAGTGGTTCTTGCCAACGTTTTGCTTAAAATTAAGGTATTTGAAAAAATTTTTGCTATTCTTCTTTCCAAATCGTTAGAATATTTCGTCACAATTATATTGCAAAGTTCTCTGTTTCTCAGATATACATTCAGGTGACTAATTCATCGTGCTTCCCCAGAAAGCTGAGGCTTTGAAGCACCTTTATAATGATTTATAACATACATGTTCGACCACTTGTGCCAGAATAGCTGCATTTAAAAACTATAAAGTGCATCTGTATGAGACGAATGCGTTGCTCTCAGTATCTTCATTTGCACTGGTCTATAGGTCACTTCTCATTCTTTCCACTTTTGCCTCGTCACTTACAAAGGACCTAACAGTACATTTATATTTCGTTCTACATTCTTCAGTCGCTTTTCTTGCAGGTGTTAAGCAATATGCACCGTCTGTATGATTCGTAGTCAATTCTATGCTCGAAAGGAAAAATGACCTTTACACAATTTACAATTACATTATTATGGATCCTTGATCAGCCATGTTGCATGAGCGTGACTGTTTTTCCTTCTAACCAGGGGTAATGTTCACTGCATCAGTGATATGTGGATGGTGTTAATGTGGAAGATCGTAGTGTATCCATTAGTGATATTTCAGAAATTGTTGGTATACGTACAGCTTCTGATACCGTACGATTTCTATATTATTGGACTAGGAACGAGTCTCCCTTTTTAACCAAGTCAGAAGTGCAGGTGGCTGTTCAAGGATTCTTCAAGCAGCAGCCGTGAAAATTTTATGTGCTTGGTGACACCGTGAGAAAAGTGTCTTCATTCATCTAATTTCGTAATTATCTACACCGCAAGGTAAAACGAGGATAAATACGTTTCTACTGAATAATTACACCAAGTAAATCAGGGATTAATTACAATTTTGCTGTTCTACTACATGCAAATCATGGAGATTATTATAAAACACGTTGTTGAATGCATATATCTAAATACCGTTACGCAGGAATAAATTTACGTAATAAATATGAATAATGTTGCATAAATATGATGAGTTTTAAGTTACCCTCTTATATTGTATGGCTAAATAATTGACATGTTCCATATAAATGGCTACCATAGTTTCTGTCCTTCACAAATCTATTCGGGCATTGTTATCGATCTGTATTACACATGCATATTTTCTAAAAAGATAATCCATAACCGATGAAAAATTTACAATAACTACATAATCATCATTTCAAAACTTGATCCTTTGTTCAAAATATTACCGACCTGCCCCTGCAATAACACCAGGGCGAGAAGTCAATAATTCCATTTGTAGAATGATTGAAATTGCCAGGTACTCTCATAATAACAAACGAAAACATTTGCGCAACGTTCTAATTTCACATGTTTATTTGTGTTTCCAAATAAACACGTGTGCATTAGCGGAATTAAAGGCAGAATATTAATAGTGGCGCGCATACCGATGTAGCCCATTATTGTGGCCATTGTTCATTTCGGTCTGTTCGCAACAATCTATGCAATGCAATTTTCGTGTTAATTTAAATAGAATGTGTCAGCCTGAGACAATGAAGTAAGATAAGGCGCTTTGGCCATTGTACGGCTTCCGTACGTGTCGGCGTGAATGGAGATTACCCTCGCTACGAGGGTGGCTGTGGTGGCCCACGCCACCTTCGACCAGGTGCCACGACTGGCAGATGTCTCTCCCGCCGCCAGACAGATGCTTCGCGTGCGCTTGATAAACTGTTAAATAAATGTTTGATGAGCGATATTTTAGTAGCTTTGTGTTCTTCCGCAAATGGAAGACGTATTTTAACACCTTGTGATTTACAAATACTTCGATAGCTGATAGCGCTGGCGATCTTGAAGAAAGCCGTCTTTTCTTCAATGTTTCATTTTTGGAATTCCTTGTTCCGCTTCCGGTTGAATACAAGCCCTTCGTTATATCAGTCAGAAAAATATGTAAAATTGTTGTCTAGTATGCAGGAAGCAGGTTGCTTACATAAAGGGGGAACTAGAGGTCAAACTACTGAATTTGTTAATGTCATGATAAGCACATGATAGACAAATGTGGTTTTGCTAAAACTTAATTTTTTTACCTTTAAAAACTGCCATTTTAAACTTTAATGGGCAGTTTGACTTTGTGATGATTTGAGAACAATAAGCTTATAGCATTTAATATGGACATGACTAAAATATGTGCCTATTAAATATAAGCTTCTTATGAGAACAAGATGAAATATAGTTCCTAGTCATAACTTGCACTGTGATTATAAACTAGTGAGCAAGTCAGGTAAATGGCATCAAGATGAATTACTTAAATTACACATTAGCGATAAGGATAAACCATAGCTGATTTTAAGTAACATTGATGATCAAGGTAAACGTGACACGTCCAATATGGTTATGGAAATGTGATCTATAATCTCTTTTTCACACATGAAATGCTACTTAAATCAAGGGGTTGAATTGCGAACTGTGCATTAAAAGTCATATAGGGTTGGTATAAAACATTTATTGAAAAATAATTAAATTAGTGAGGGAAACTCAGTTCTTCATATTTTCATACCGTAATGGTCAGTTTGAATGCCTAAAGGTTAGAAATGGTGAGATATGGGCGATAATTTCTCTTACTTTTTAGTGTTTTGTTGCTACCATGTTCTACAAACAAAATGCATAGCTTCTAAATGCAATTTGTAGCCAATTTGAACGTGTAACGGTGATGCCTGTCGGGAACTATAATAATTCTCGTTTTCATCAAGAAACTTTCGATGATTATCTAGTTCTCGTCTCTATTTCGCCTCGGTAAAGCTAATATTCTCAAACTTTGGATTTAAAGTTTAGTGGAACATTTGTCAGAATGAGATTATGTGCAGAAATATCAAAGAAAATATCACAGAAGCCACAAATCAGGTATTAGGAGTGAAGAAGTACAACATCTGGATCAACAAAAAAGAAATGCGTTAATATAGTACCGATGACAGCACACAGAAGAAAAGCATAATGAATATAAAGAAATGAGGTTAATACACAAATAAAAATAATTTGGACTACTAAAACAGATGTGTTTTACAAGAAGCCAAAAAAACAGAAGTGCAGGAATATATGTATATGATAATAATTATATAAAATTACACAGAAAAACATGTTCACTAAACGTAATAATGTCTTGGGAGAAGTTCAACTTGATAGAAAAACAGATCTATCCGCTGTTCCCGGTGAAAAACGAAAAGAAAAAACAAAAATCTGACGATTCACAGTTTGCCTCCAGGCGAAATATTACCCACAAAACAGCTATGACGGTGTGTAGTAATATAGCAATCTACTATGTTATTATGGCCCTAATATTTAATTCATTGATGTTTATCCATATAATTTTGAAAAAAGCCTTTTTAAATTTTGACGTAGCCTTTTACTACATTTGGTGACGAACTATAGCATTTAGTTATTTTTTAAGAAAACGATCGCTTGAAAAATTCTGATTTATTTTGAGATGGCGTCAGCCTTCCTTTAAATCTTATATTTAACGTATGTACAGGGTATTTGCTCAAATTTTGACAGTTTCTAGCCACTTTATTATTCAATATAGAAAAAATTGTTCATATAAAAGTTGTAGGGTATTATCCAAACCGTCCGAATTCGCTACTTAAAGAAACAGTTGAGCATCAAGGATGAACTTTTTGACTTATTGTATACTTTTTCTAATAGAACACCCTATATATTATGTGTTTATTGGATAGCGCTTAAAATGCTCTTTTGAAAAATATATGTTGCCTATAATTACTTTATCCATTGTTGAAATATCCGCTATTAAAGAATCAAAATATTACTAATACTGTGATTTATTTCATATAGTAAATTAGTATATGAATGAGAATAATTCAACTGTGTTTTAACTTTAAAAAAAATTATGTTTTGCAAATGATATCAGGCAGATGATGTCCGTTTTCTGCAATGCACTGCTGTAGTCGTTTTTCAAAGTTCTGCATCACCTTCTCATACAAGTCGATGTAAATTGCCCTAAGTTCTGTTGAAATGGCTTCTTCGTCTACGTTGATAGACCTCGAAATTTGCAAGAGTTGAAAGAAGCCATGAAGCAGAAAAAAGATAAACAGAGAGATATACAGAGCGACCACCTGGAAAAAAGCAAATTCTGCAAATCTTTGCTTTAACTCAATAACTATTAATTAAATAGAATTAATATTTTGCACACAGCTCAGGTTTTACCTTTAACTAATACGCACATAAATATACAGGGTGAACACTCTGCTTGGGTCCCATCGTGAGCGCGTCGTTTATACCGCTGTTGTAAGCCCACAATGTAAGCGATATTCGGTGGTTCAGCATATGAGGGCCGGCAAAGCATTGCGGTCTGTGTTCGAGTTCGAATCCCACCGGCCGCAATGTTTTTTCTATGTGAAAACTGATGTAATTCACATCACTCTTGCGGGGGAAGAGTCGTGTAAACCCCTTGATTTTTTACATCTGCAGTCCCATTTTTACCATATTTTGTGTTACAAAATATTAATTTTTTGTAGACACGCTTATCTTTAAACAAACAACATCTAGGCATTGTTAAACAAACTATACTTTGTCCTTTAATTCTTCGTCTGTCACAGTCACAGCACAATTTAATTTACAGTCTCCTCATGTGGAATCCAATATTGCCAACTCCTACAACTACATTAACAATGTTGCTGTAAGAAATGCTAAAAATATGCAAGCTCTTACATGAAACGCAAATACTAAGGTACAATACAGAAAACTAATAAAATTAAAGTATTCGAATTTTTATTTATGGTACAATTCGCAATTTATCGTCGTTTCCCACATGGTTTTCATTTTCCTCACATCTTCTTTACTTCTGTTCTCACTTCTTCTATCCAGGTTTTCATGGGTCTCCTTTGTGTTCGTTTATACATATTTTTGCTCATACACTTTTTGTTGTTTTTTCCCTGCTCATAGGACGCATGTGGACAACCCTTCTCATCTGGCCTTTGATAGCTCCAGCTATTGGTTTTATTTCCAGGTTTGCTCTATGCCTAGATATTGTTTATTTTGTTCATAATCGGTTTTTCTTCTATTTTCTAAGGAATTTCACATCCATACTTCGTACTTAATGTCTTCCTCTGGTCTTCTGCGGTTAGTTATGATTTCGACCCCGAACTTAGTATAGAAAGAGCAATAGTTTGGTTTCTTTTGGTATCTGTCTACCTGTTGGTTCTTTTCTTGCTTTTAACTTATTTTCTGGTTTTTCATCTTGTGTTATTATCGATTTTATATATTTAAATTTATTTTTTTTGCTCTAGTGGTCCAGTATTCTTATCTTACCTCGGTTGACTTCCTCAAACTTTCTTTTTAACCTTCCTAAATTGGTATTTAATGTTGTTTCTATTTTTAGTTATTAATATCTATCATTTCATCTGCGTTCACCCACATGCAGCTGGGGCCCAGGCCCGCTGGCTACCGAATTTAAGTCCCCAGCGATGCACGATGTTCGAGTTGTTCATACTGAACTATGCTGAATTACAATATTTAAATCTAATTAACAATAAAAAAGCATGCAAATACAAACTATGTTTGTAACTTTCCAGTCGAGGAAGACCAGATGCCTGTTTCAAGCTTTAGTGATAACAATAGGTATTTTTTGTTGAAAAGTTATTAAACTCGTTACTCCAGCCTTTATATAAAAAAGTAACAAATGTAGAAGTATGGAGTAGCGCCAATAAGCTGCTTAAAATGTCAGTTTTGAAAAAGGAAAGATCCATGGCGGGATTAGAATCCAGTTCCAGGAAACTTGTATTGCTACTGAAGACCTACTAAACAACTAAACTACGAGTGTATAGTTTTAACGCATATTGAATATGAAGGTGCATATCTTTGAGTATACACATAGTATTCAATGATAATAATAATGACTAATAAAACTTCAAATAATGCTTATGATCTGAATATTGAATGACAGTTTTTATTGAGGCTATAACAATATTATACCTACTATATACTAATATGTACGTAAAAATTTATGACTTTTCCAAACTGAAAGTTCAAAGCTGCGATAAGTCCGCATCTGAAAACTTGCTTTCCAGAGTAAACTGTATTTTTCGTTCTTTAATCTTAGTAAATTTTTAAAATTATAAGCCTATTATTCGAAATTTACCATATTAAACGCATACAAAAAATATCTCTGCAGGCTATAACCGGATTGTTTTGTTATATCAAGATTCCTACGCCAATGTAAACTTTCATCTGTTTAGGGAAGCGCTAAGGTACTTACGAGGGTAGGAGAATGTTATGCAAGAAACGAGCAAAAAACCTTTGCTCATATTTCACGCCTCCAACACTGGGTTCGCTTCTCTCAGTTGTATATGTGTTAATAAAGCCCTTTTCTTATGTTTATCATGACACCGTTGCAGCATTGATTATTATTTATTTGTTAGTACTAAAAGGGCTGGTCACATGCGTAGGTTTAAAATTTTTTCTGAAATTTAAATGCATTTTGATGCGAAAAATGGTATTAAAATAAAATATCATATGTCATGTCTACTGTGTAAAAGATGCATTGAAGTTGATATACAGGGTGTCGGTATACCCACATTGTCATGTGTGAATTAACGAAAACAGTAAAGCGTAGCGTTTTTTGAGCAAATATTCCTCTGTGCAATATAGAAATATATTGCAATTATATTAATTTTAGGGATTTAAGCAACACCCTAGATTTATTTCCAAATGTGTGAAAATATTTTCGGTGATTTATATGAGAAGGTATTTGTAAATTTGCATCTATTGTAGCAATTGTTTCTAATGTGTACCTTTAAATTGCGTTTATCAATAGACTGTCCGGTTAGTTAAACAAAAGATCCAAGAAACATGTTGGGAAATCTGTGAAATTTTTTATTATGGATATACAAAGCGTCTGGCGGTTTACTTGAGGTTAAACAGTTTTAATTTGAAATAGAAATTACAAGTTATTAGCTCACTTGTCCCAATCTAAATTTTAAAACTTTAGGGGCAACTTCTCCAGCAGCTTTATTGGTATTTAAAGCTGTGTGTCACAATATTCTAGATTAATCTATTTTGTGCCATTATTATCATTAGATATTCTGAATATAGTTTAAAACTTTTGTTGTTTTTTCTGTGACTCTTGCGGTCAATTTGAGTTTTAAAAATATTAATTTCATAATGAAACGGAGAGACTGGCGTTTCTTTTATTGTTTACTGTGTATATCACAGGATGGGCTGCTTAAAATTGTATACCGTGAATATCTACTAGACCTTCTGTCAGTATCTAAGCGTACATTCATCTAAAATGCATTTCTTATTATATTGGAAAATGCACAGGTGGTATGCATGTATGGAGATGGAATAGAAAGCAGCATGCAAACCTTTGGAGCGGTGAATTTAAGCAGGACGTTCAATATTGCCAAAGCATTTTCAAATACATATTCAGTAGCTCCAGATTAGCAAATTATATATCCAACTCCTCTTTCTTACTATACTCATTATTTGCAGATATATTTACCTTTTTATGATTGATTCGGAGAATGGAGCAGCCTTTTTCATTTCGCTGATTTTTCATATTCGACAATAACACTTCTTTACAAATTTACACTTGTCGGCGGGGGTTTGAATTTCAGTAGGTCCTTATACCTAAATTATGTTGCTGTAAAGTCAAATATAACTAAAATTTTTTTCTGCTACATCCAGATACATCCCAATTGAAGAAACAACAAAGCAGTGATTTTTGTAGAAGTATAGAACTTTATTGTAGTTAGTAATGTGTAATGACAAATTGATAGGATTTCATTTTCATATATTAAAACTGCATAAATACCAACAAATATTAACCAAAATTCTACGACTGTCATGATCAGACCTTCCGCTCGTTGTTTAAATTATTTTTCCCGCTGCTGATCATGTAAGTCAGTGATACAGCCTTAGTAACAAAACGGGTAAGTCCGCGATTATATTTGTTTTCTGCTTTTTCTTGACAACGGAACTTAATACTATTATTAAGTTCCTAGGATAATAAAATTAGCAACGCAAGATGCAGATTTAGACGTAAATTGCAAGTGTTTATGTGACATGTGACACTCATAGGTAACACGACTCACGAAAATTAATCCTGTTGACAGGTGACAAACCAAACGATTTTTTCAAAAATAAGATAACTCGGAATGTATCGCCTATTAAAATTTTCTGCAGGCAACAGGCCGCGACTTCGTCTTGGCTTGTACTTGCCTACCTCAAATGTTAATAGGTCCTTACATTCCTTGTGACTTAAATAATAGCTATTTTTTAATGTACAGCGTTTCGCTGCTCTCTTTTTCAACGTAGTAAGACCAGGTTAAAGTGAAATCGCAGAAGTCAGTAGTGAATCGGAGATAAGCATTCGTTACATTAATCGATGAACTTTGGTTATATTACGTTCTCAAGTATTCTATTCAGTAGGTATCCATAATTTCTAATTACAGATTGCGCAAGTTAAATCTTCCTAGACATTAGCACAAGCTATTTCAATAATTTAAGCAAAGCCATTTATTCTCAGTAGTTACCGCCAGATTTGAACCGGTCGATCGCGCTAAGCATTTTCTTGCTGTTTCAGCAACAATGTTGCAGACTCATCAATCAAAATAATGCGCTACTGTCTACCAGGAACTACCTATGAGTAGTTCAATATTTGCTAGAATCTATAGGGAAATAATTTGCTGAAGTGGTTCGGTAATATGCCGGCGAACTAATCTAAATGTGAAACAGTCCGAGACCTGACACAAAATTAATAATTACTTTACTTTGATATTATGTGACGCAGAGCCTTCGACAAGTTATTGATCTATTTGCTTTTTTATCTTCCAGTAGTAATTTTGAGTTTTCATGTTATCGATTATGGAAGCATGGTATTTGGATATGTGCGGAAAACAAACATAAATCTGAATGTAAAAAATACACATTGAAATGATTAATCAACTAAGTATCTTGCAAGAGGTGTGATACATATCTTTTCTTGTTTTTCATGCTTAAAGTACCTACACCAATGGACGAGTAATTGATCACAAATATATAACATCCTTCAATTCAATCTATAGTGCATTATCAAAACCACTGAAGTAACTATTCTTCGATGTGTTGCACCTTCACTCTTCACTCCACATTGGTGATCAACTCTGGCTACATTATTTTGTTCGCAACCGTACTAAACAGCACGATTGATGTGATTCTTATCCAATTTATTAAATGTTTTAACTGAGATGCCTTTTTATCTGCCCCCCCCCCCCCGGGGGGCCCACCTTTCCTTCGACCTTCCCTCATAGTATTAACTACACCAAGTGCCCATTATGGTTAAGCCTTTTGGACTACAAGAAGACCTTTAATACTAGCCCTAAATAACGCTCGAATTGACCGTCGATATTCGAATCTCTTCCGACAAACAGGTGCAGATACACGAAGTCAGATAATGGGGTACCAAACCATTAGTGTTAGAAGATATCCCGAAAGGGGTGAATTGAGAATAACGAGTCAAAAATACCAATGATGAATGATTACACCATGTGAGGTTCGCGGATGACTGTCATCTTTGGCCAAAGTAAAAACAAATTGAGTCTATTAACAGACATAGATGATATATCTACAAGAGTAACCAAAACAAAAAACAAGAAATTAAGATTGATGAAAGAGTAAGGTCAACAAATAGACAAATATGTCATTGTAAATGATTATCCATCTTCAACTGAAATCGCAATCATATAATCAGTGTATACTGCCAGTGACAACATATGTCGTTGAGACATGGGTCTTTACAATATCAGTAGTAAACGTTAAAAGCGAGACCAGACAAAATTGAAAGGAAAATTGTTGGAATAACATTAACATACTGAAAAAGCATACGTATAAGAGGGAGAACTGGAGTAGATGATGTCCTACATAGCATAGCTTTGCTGAAATGATAAAAGGAAAAGCATTGGAAGAATAGCTGTTGGTCGTGAAAATTGACGAAGTATTAGAGAGGCTTATATTCAAGGAACGGGTAATAGCTAAGGAAAGAGAAGACCATTTTTCATTAAGTGTCCATAGTATTTCCGTTTTCTTTTCTTAACAATTTCCTTCATGATTTTCTAGTTTAGATAGAACTGTTTCATTGTTAGTATGATATATTTAATTTATGCCTAGCATTTGGTGGTAGCATCAATATTAAAACTTCGTATTCGGTTTAACCCTTCTTCTGTGAAACTACAACCGTGCTAACTAAATCATACTACTGCGAAAATCTGACCTTTTAAAACTCTATCCCTGCTATTAAACTTTAACTGTTTTAATGTTGCTGAATCCGATCTTTAGCTTTAGATATTCTTCCTTTTAGTTCGTTAGTTTCGCGTTCTTCATTTAGTTAGCTGAGATGCTGTATACGGCATTTATTTATATAACTCTGAGCTTCGGTAGGTTTGGTTTAAATATATATTCGCTGTTAAGTAATGGGTTTTACTAATCACTATAACCTTTGTGGACAAAATCATTGCATACTTGTAGGAGTTTAATCAGTGTCCTTTCACTATTGGTAAGGAGCCGCGTATCATCGACATACCTTCTAGTTCAGTTCTTCAACCAAGCGATCTTTCACCCTTACTGGTGCCCTTTGCTTCATAAATAGATTTACAATATATTGTTGGTCTTTGCCATCTATTCCTGACGATTTCATAAATTTACGAATCATGACAACACAGTTAAGTTTACGCCTCTAACAGCCAGTCTTATAAAGGCCACTAATCTGACGTTAACTTTAATTCTCTGTTAAAATAAACAAAAGCGCACCAAAATTTGTTTACTAAGGAATAAAATGTCATAAGCACTAACGTTTTGATGCTCTTTTGTTTATTTTAACAGCGAATTAAAGTTAACGCCAGATTAGTGGTCTTTATAAGACCGGCCGTAAGCCTCTGTCATTATCTGAAACCTACGTAACCTTTGTGCCAAAATTTCCTTAACACTTGCTTTTTCTTATTTTTTCGTTTCATCTTTTGTGTTATAAAGATAATGATCTTGCTTCTCTACTTTTTTAACATAATGTCTCTTTGAATTAAATAAGAATATGCATTTAACTTCCCTTTGGAATATTGCCTGCTACATATTGCTATGTTGAAAAGATCTATGAATTCTAATATATTTCTTTCTATACGCTTTGGCCTGTTATGTATTGATTGTCATCGATTTCGAGACCGACCACCACCATAAGGTATGTGATAAACGATAAAGCCATTATTTCATATGGTTTAATGGACGTGGAAGAAATCTATTTGTAGGTCTCTTTTTCATCTATGAAAGATTTTGGGATTCTTTTCTCTTAATAAAGACGTGGACGACGAAGGTGAAGCCGCTAGGTAGGGCGGTAGTACATGATACGAGCGCATACGTTTGATAAGATGTGTGCCAAAGGAGATTTCATGCACTCCAAATTTTTAGAAGTTGAGTCCATTCATTGGTTGTTTATGACTTTTGCTTTCTTGACGATTTGTGTTTGGCCAATTAGCCTTTGTAGTTCATAGTTCATAGTTCATAGAATTATTTTGTTTATTTTACAATTACATATAGCGATATTTTTGAATTGTTGAGATAGTGAAGAGTGGCATTTCTTTGATAGCGCACCATGACGTCTAGCAAAAGCTTATCCGTAGGAAGAGACAAGATTAGTTAATCATAAATGCGCTTCGTTGTCGAGAGGCCTGTAGATAAGCGTTGCGTAACATGATGTACGCTAGGGTTTTTCGTAAGAGTCTAATTAGGTTGAAACTCAGGGTGCGTGATTCTAGCACCATTTTAATGAATTCAGTTTTTCTGCAAAATATGTGTTATTTTTACATACTAATAAGTTAGCCTCCTAGGTTTTTTGTAGTTTCTGTAAAAATGTTAGTAGTTTAATTTCTGAGTGACTTTAAATATAACGAAGGTATGGCTCCTTGTGTAATGTTAATGTAGATGCAATCTCTCTAGATGTGGTTGCATTTAATAGTTTTTAACTTTGTAACCATTGATATGTATCTAAATTTTATAGTGGTATCTGCTCCGATTCTCATTTGCGCTTGACTAATTATCAGCTATAATTTACCAAGGGAAGTGATAATTACCTGCACTAATTTTTATAAATAACAACCCGAAAGTGCGTTGCCTAGAAATAACCCGAGGGTAAGCCGAGGGTTATTTCTTAAAAGTAACGCACTTGAGGGATATTATTTGTCAAAATTATAAGGATTTATCACTAGCCGCCGTAAATTCGGGAAGAAGCGAAAAGCCATTTTTCTGACAAATTAGTTTGACACTTCATTATAATAGTGTGTTGGTGGCATTGTAAGTCTATGTCAAATTCGAGGTTATCAGGTTAGCTTTTGCGTCACTTTTGACACAGACTGACGCAAAACCTAACCTGTTAACCTCGAATTTGATTTAGATTTACAGTGCCACCAACTTGTCATAAGATACTACTGAATATTAATTAGGGTGTTTCCATGGTGATTAAAAATCACCCTAGGGTCGTTTTCACATCAAGTGTGATCTGATTTGTCAAACTGACTCACGTGATTAAAAATAATCAAATTGGATTGGTCTGCAATATATGTAAGAATTTATCTTTAATACGGACTTGGTTCTTCAATTTGAGTTCTGATATTTTCTCTTAGATGGCCCACCAATACTTTCTCGTTTTTCTAAGTTTAGGTTTGTGTGTGTTAACAGATAATAAAGTTTATTTGGACTACGGAGTATATGGTAGCTATCTATGCTACAAGACTAAAACTGGCAGTAATTAGTAGTAGGTTAGGTTTGAACTATGCGTCTAATCCGACTAAGACCGTAATCGCTGGGAATAAAAATATTTAAAGAGTGGACTAGAAGTATTGCTTCTCTAACGTGCCTTGTTTTTATTCTATAGTTTTAATTTAATACGGTAAGTCGTTTATTCAAAGAGGCGGAATTAATCAACGAAAAATAGTTCATTCACTGTAACATCATAACTGGTTGTAAAGTACTTTTATTTTCTATAATAACTGTCAAAGTGTTACAATGTTGGTAGATATGTGATTAACACGCTAGGAAATTTTTATACCTCGTGTTGGTAGAACTTTTTTCAAAATTATGGTTATTTGTCAGTTTTGAATGTCCAATATTCGTAATTTGAACTCTTGACAACTTTCTTTTTTTAACATTGAATCATCATCATCATCAATAAAATTGGATAAAAAAAGAAAACCAAGAAATATTTTAAATGCAAAAATGAAGCAAGCGCTATTAAATTGCCAAGATCAATTTCTGCAAATGAATCCACAAATGCCTAAATTGGAATTGTTAACAAGACTTTCTAAAACCTTTTCAGTAAAACATGTAGGTAGATCCTTTTACGTTCTAATTTAAAGCCACAATTTTTTCTAGATTTCAACACAAGCTATTTATAATATTTTTTGAAATAAAGAGCAATTGAAAGACTCTAGGGCAGAAAGAAACATGGCTTATGATTTAATAATAATTTTTTAAGAGAGGAATTGGCCAGGGAAATGTTTAAAAGATTGGAACAGGGTCAAAATTTTGCATTACACGATTTAGTTAGATATTTGAAAAATACCGTGGAATGCGCTGGGTCAAGATCACTACTATACAAAATAATTTTGGATATGGGCTTTACATTTAAAAGAGTAAATACAAGAAAAATATTATGCAAACGAAAATATGTAGCTACAGCTATAGTTACGTTCTTACGCAAATATTTACAATATTTAAATTCTGGGAAGACATCACTTTTATATTTTTGGATGAGACATGGATTTACAAAAACGGTTCTCAAATTCGGCGATGAGTAAAGGAAGATGATAAAAGGATGCAAAATTTTAAAGTTAAAAGTGAAGGTGATAAATTTACGGTATTGCACGCTGGTTATACGGGGGTTTTTGGAGGGATGTGCGCTCAACCTGAATAGACGTGCTGTAGTGGTGCGCTGTGCTAGTTTATTGTGCTAATCAGTTTATTTGTTCTTACAATAAAATGCCTGATACTGCAAGACAAACAAGATCTGCTGCCGAAGAAGAAGATTTAATTCAAAGAATTGCTGAAAAAGTTTTTGAAGCACCCACGTTTTTGGACCGGCTTTTTGAACAATTTAAATCTAAAATGCAAGTTCATATCCGAAACCAAGTAAAGTCCTACACCGACAAAATACAGAAGTTGGAGAATCGTTTAGCTGTCGTAGAAACTGAGTCTCTTCAACGTGCCGACGATCTTGAGCAATACACACGATCAAACAGTTTGCGGTTTTTTGGAGTTCCAGAAGAAGAAGGTGAATCCACGGACAGCTCATTAGTAAAGTTTGTAAAGATAAACTGCGTTTGGATGTTCCCATCTCTTTAATTGACTGCAGCCATCGTCTCCCTGGGAAATAATCTGGACATCGTGCCATCATAGTAAAATTTGTAAGCAGGAATACCAAAAACCCGGTGTACATTAATAAAAAGCTTCTGAAGGGGACGAAAATGGTCATTAAGGAGGATCTCACAAAAAGAAGAATGGAATTATTAAAGGCCGCTGGAATTAAATTTGGTATTCGCAATGTGTGGTCTTATAATGGCAAAATTCTCACAAAAGTCGATAAGAAAATTATAAAAATTTCGAGTCTTTCCGATTTATAGTTCAGTAAAACCACTTATCAAACCAACCATACAGCAATATACCTAACTGTGAAAATATAAATACATATTTTCTGCTATCACTGCGCTTCTATCTTGGGTGAACTTATTTAGAGAATTTTTAGTGTTCTTATTTTGTCTACATATCATTATTTGCACATTTACGTTTTCATTTCAAGTAACTGATAATTTACTTGCTACTAATTTGTTGAAAATTGATTGTTCTCCTACTTAGTTTAATTAGTTAAATAAGTTAATTGTTTGGTACGTTTAATTTGTTTAATTATCTGTGTTTTGAATTTTAATTTTGATTATGAGGTTCGATATACAAGTTTAACTTAATTTTCTCACTTTACGAGTGCTATTTATTTATAATTATTGTCATTATGCGCTGTCTTGCTTCGCTTTCATTTTGCCCGATAGTCAGTTACTTCTAATTTTTTGTAATGCATTCAGATTTAAATTTAAATTGTTTTCATATTAACTGCCGTTCACTACTTAATAATTTTTCTGATTTTAGGGAGCATGTCCTTAATAATTTATTTGATGTGCTAGCTGTTACCGAAACCTGGTTAACTGACGTTATTGAGGACGATGATGTTTTTGTACGTGGATTTAATTTAATACGGAGAGACCGACTGGCCAGAGGCGGTGGAGTTGCATTTTATCTCGCATCATCATTACGTTATACTGTCATTGATACCTGCATTGATATCGAACAGCTATGGTTGAGTATTACCTTCCAGGGTCGCAAATATGCATTTGGGGTGGTATACAATCCACATCAAAAATTTTATCGTGATTTTATAAATGTTTTAGAGTCGACTTTGTCTGTGATATTGCCGGATGTTGAGGCTGTCTTTTGCATCGGTGATTTTAACATAGATTTACTTAATGTTAACACTGCATCTTCTGCTTGTATTATGGACTTTTTTGAAACTTTCGGATTCTCTCAGTTAATTACCGAACCGACCCGTGTAACAGAAACCTCAAGTACACTTATTGATTTCATACTAACTTCCAAAACGGAAATCGTAATTTCCTCTTCTGTTGTACCAGTAAATGGTAATTTTGATCATTATTCGGTATGCTGTAGTATTAATTTGCCAAACTTAAAAAACAAACAACCTATTTTAAAAACATGTAGAAGTTTCAGACATTTTAATTATATTGAATTTGATTATGCTTTGCGTTCTATTCCATGGAATAATATTTATTATATAAATAATATAGACGACAAAGTCAAGTTTTTTAACGAAAATGTATTAACCTTATTAGATTTGTTTGCTCCAGAAAAAACACTTCGGATTACTAAAGCATCTGCTCCATGGCTAACTAATACACTTAAGGACATGATGTTGTTAAGAGATCAGGCGTTACATAAATTAAAAAAATCGAAAAATCCTAATCATTTTAATTTTTATAAGCAACTGCGGAATCAAGTTGTAAGTGCCGTTAGAAGAGAAAAAAACGGCATCTTTAATTCTGTATTTACTGACAACACGCGATTGTTTTGGAAAAACCTAAAAGAACTCAATATTTCGAAAAAAACGGTTAGAGCAGAGTTACCTCCTGAATTATCTGATAGTAACAAATTAAATAATTATTTTGTTGACTCTATACCTCAAATTTCGACGAATTCTGATAATATTCGTACTTTTTACTCTACTAATGTTAAAAATTCTATTAATTCATACTTTGTTTTTAAATCTGTAAATGAATTGGAAGTACTAAAAATTATATCTTCCATTAAAACTAACGCGATTGGTCATGACGGCATAGGCATTACTGTTATTAAATTTTCTGTCCCTTTTCTTCTGCCTGTTATAACACATCTCGTTAATTATTGTTTAAACAATTCTGTTTTTCCAGAAGCCTGGAAATATGCTATTATTAATCCTATCCCTAAAATAAATAGTCCTAAAACTTTTAAAGATCTGAGGCCAATCAGTATTTTATCAGCAATGTCAAAAATTATCGAGATAGTAGGTATTAATTCCCATATAAAAATTAGTTGTGAGTTACCATGCGTGTTAAAGTTTGGCCTTTACTGGAAATGGGTATCTTGGGGGGTTAGAAAAAAAGATAGGATAAAGGCCCGGGAATCCTCCCCGAAAAACCACCCCAAAACCACCCCCAAAGGTACATTTTTTTAGTTTTTCGCAATTTTCTCGGAAACGATTAATCTTCCGGGAAAATATCAAGAGCCCTAATTTAAAGAGAATAAAATTTCCTATCGATTAGTATATATATTGTGTATAACAAATTAATAAGTAGTCGAAAAAAGAGATAAATGCAGGGTAAAAATAAAAAAATGTGAAGAGCTTGACTAATACTACATATATTTAATAAAATTAGAAACTAAACTTCTATTTATCTATTTATTTTGAAGAAAAGAAGTTATTTTGAGTTATTTCAGTTATTTTTAAAGTTAATTTTTCTCGCTCTACGGCAAGGCAACACTGATTTTAATTTTCAGCCGCACCGCAGTAAACGTAATAGGTTGAATGACCGCAATAAGTAATTCGTTTCCAGCATATATTTTAGGAATGTGATTTTTTGGTAGGGTTAGTTATCTGTTAATCTGCATTAAATGGGCATTGATGACATTGATGTTAAGGTTTTTGACAGAGTGTGATGATGGAAAGAAAATGGCAGAAAAGCGCTCCCAATCGCGTGGCATATTTTATATGAATGGCCCCTTACATAAAGTCTTTAAACCAAAATGTCAATTTAAACTTTTTTAACAGAATGGCGGAGGTCAATTACAGTAACTGTATAATTTGTCAAATCAACACCAAAGACACGCTTAAATGCCCAGCTTTACTAAAGGACAACCGTAATAAGAAGAGCGCATAAACTCTTCATCAATGATTATAAGAATGCAACTAAAACAACACTTTTCGAATTGCCAGAAACTGTTCTAGATGCCAATATCTTGAAAGTTAATCAAGCAAACTGGCACCCCAATTTTCGGAGGAAAATTCGTAAAGACAAACAAAGAAATACAAGATCAAGTAGTAGCAGAACTATTACTAAAAGTGCAAAGACTAACATACTAGAGGAAAGTAGGACCAGCTGCATCTTTTGTAGGAGAGAAGGCACTTAAAATAATACTCTTCATTGTTTTCAAAATGTTGACTCCAAAAAGCAGTTTTTTTTTCAAATTACCACTATATAATTAAGGAATTATCGGTTGGAGATGTGGTTTCCAATGAACTAAAATCCCATACTTCTCGTCTGGTAAACGTCAATCGTCAATATGAGAAGCTCTCAAAACAAGAGAATCAAGAAAACAATGATGATTGCACTCCTAGATTGATTGAGGAAATTAGTAACATGGTACAAGAGCTAATCTCTGGAAAAACGTATTTGTTTAAATCTATATATGACGACATGAAAGTAAAGGCTTTACGATACAATATCCCCGTTGCTAACAAAACACGTTTGAAGACTGCTATGTTAGACAGCTTTAAATCCATTTTGATTGAGGAAGTTGGTTATCGCAATGAAGTAATATTTGTTTGCGCTAAATCTATAAAAGACCTTGTCCAATCTTCTCTGATCGAAACAAACAGCCAAGAAGACTTCCGTATACTAAGCAAAGCGGCTCTAATATGCCGACGTGAAATAATGAGACAAAAAAAAGGAATATACAGTAGAAGGCTTTTAAGAAAATTGCCAAGAAGTAGTGGTGTCGAACAAACTAAAATTCCTGATAGGAATATTATTGTATGGCCCATCTTCAGAAAAGAATTTTGAAAAAAAACAGAAGGCACTATTTGTCAGCTTATTCATTTCAATATCCAAGCTCCAAGAACATATGAATCGCCACTACCTATTTATTTGGGTCTCTTTATCCATTTCTTGTTCCGAAATGCTCGCTTAGTCAACAAATTGCATCGACTTGGTGTATCTATTTCTTATAATCGGGTGAAATACATTGAACGCATAACGGGTCAGTCAATTATATAGGAATATAACTCCGAAAATGGTGTTTACCCTATAAATATGCGCAACAGTTTATTTACAGTTGCCGCTGTAGACAATATGAATCACAATTCATCATTGACTTCACCTAAGGATTCATTTCATGGGTCTGTTATAACACTCTTCCAAGCAAGAGATTACATTGATGACTGTGCAGCAAGGTCATTCACAACCTAACGAAATCCACCACTAAATTTCAAGCTTCCCGAATCTTTCACGAAGTTGCCTGCAACAGCTACTACAATGCCAAAAAACATTAGGTTTAGTGAAGTATCATTAGAAATTGACCAACACTTGTTATTTACGGAAATGAAAAAAGAGGAGTTGTGGGCTACATCGGTTTCAGAACAAATCAATATAGCAAAAGATACCAAAACCGATACCGATATTGGTGCTTCCTGGTCAAGTTACCATGCTCGTCAGTCTAAGGATGTTACTCCCAATACGAGGGGACTGTTTCCACTCTTGAAGGAATCTACAACTGATTCCAGGATGATTTTACATGCAATGCACATTGTGAAAGCATCTGTGGCTTATATCAATCCCGGAAAAATACCTATAGTTGCAGGTGATCAACCAATGGGGTTGTTTTAGAATTTATTTTTTGTTAAAAATAAACATGTTATACACCAATCGATAGGAAATTTTATTCTCTTTAAATTAGGCCTCTTGACATTTTTCCGAAAAAGTAACAGTTTCTGAGAAAATTGGCAAAAACTACAAAAATGTACCTTTGAGGGTGGTTTTGGGGTAGTTTTTCAAAAGAGATCCCCGGCCTTCATCCTATCTTTATTTTTAGTACCCCAATAAATACTTTTTGAGCAAAGGCCAAACTTTAACACGCACGGTAACTCACACTATAGGATTCATACCTACTAAGAGGATCATTGAGCAACAACTCCGTGAACATAATATACATTCAAATAAAATACTACCTGTTACACAGTCGGGTTTCAGAAAAGGACATAGTTGTGCCACTGCTCTCTTAAATATTGTCGATGATCTGGTTTCTGCTACTGATGCTGGCAAAGTCACTGTGCTTATTCTCTTAGATTATTCAAAAGCTTTCGACACAATTGAGCATAAAACTTTGTTATCGATTTTACACTATATTGGTCTAAAACCCGATGCAGTTTCCTTATTGTCGAATTATTTGTGTGTGCGGTTACAAGCTGTCAGAGTTGGCAACCATATATCCAACTTTATAGTTAATAATAGAGGAGTGCCCCAAGGTTCAATTTTTGGTCCACTTTTGTTTACGATTTACGTTTCTCATTTTTCTTCTGCGATTGTTTCTTGTAACTCTCATTTTTATGCTGACGATTAGCAGATTTATTTTTCTTTTCATGCAGCAAACGCAAATTTAGCAAATTCATTTATTAATAAAGATTTGGAACGTCTCTCTATCATTTCTCAACAGCATTCATTAAAGCTTAATGCTAATAAATCGTCTGTAATATATTTTGGAAAGAAAAAAAATATTGAATTTGCGAAACTTCATGTAGAAGTCAAAATTGTCGACAATTTATTACCAGTTGTTGAAACTATAAAAAACTTGGGATTAATTTTGGATTCCTCGCTACGTTTTAAGCAACATGTCTCTAAATGTTTGCAGAAAGCTTATTGCAATCTGCGATCTATATACCAAAACCGACATGTTTTGAGCACCGGGGTAAAGGCTACATTATGCCGTAGTTTGGTTTTATCACAGATGGACTATTGCGACGTAGTATACGATTCATGTCTTGATTATCAGGATAAAGTTAGGATTCAAAAACTACAGAATGCCTGTTTGCGACTTATTTATGGTATACGTAAATATGACAGGATAACTTATAAACTTAAAGATGCTGGGTGGTTAAATATGATCAACAGGCGACTCTTTCATCGCTCCGTCTTGTACTATAAAATTCTGCTATTTAAGACTCCACCGTACTTATATAACAAAATCTCATTTCGTACAGATGTGCATAATTTGAATTTGAGGTTTAGGGGTAATATCACTGTTCCATTATGTTACAGTGAATTTGGACAACGACGTTATCTATATAACATTGCGAAATGGTTTGGTGACTTGCCCGTACACCTCAAAGTACAAACACTATCTTTATCCCCGTTTAGGTGCCAGCTTAGCAAAACACTTCATTTAAGACAAATTTAACGTGTTCCCCTATTTTATTTTATTTTATTTTATTTTTAATGCGTTGTGGTTTTCGGGCAACAGTGAAGGCGAAGCCGGACTATATTTTTAGTATTGTGTGTTTTTGTTGTTTTTGCAACGTAGGGTTAGGTGGAAGAACAGCTCACTGCTTCTGCTTTGAGCTGAATCTCGCCCTCCATATATTTTTTCTTTCTTATTAATGATTGAATATAGGTGTTTTTTTTTCTTTTTATGTAAATTGTGATCCACTGATATTTGTGTAAATAAAGACCATATTATTATTATTATTATTATTATGTGAACTTCTCTTTACCAGTAAAATTAATGATGCCGATTACCACAAGACCATGGTTGGGGACAAATTTAAAAATTGGGTTGTAAATTAGTTAATTCTGGCTTTAAACAAATTTAAAAAAAAGTGTGTTGTAATGGACAATGCAGCATATCATTCCGTTTTATTAGAAAAAAATACAACAAAAAGTTAAAAACATCAATTTTGGTAAATTACTTAGCAAAACATATAAATTTAAGTGAATCTGAATTAAATCTCGAGACTAAGAAAAATCTTTGGGAACGAATTGAGCCAATTATTAAGAAAAATGATAAAAAGTATGTTATTGACAACATTCTTTTGTAGCATAGCTACGAAGTACTAAGACTTCCGCCCCATCACTGCCAGTACAGTGCCATAGAAATGACATGGGCATTTTGCAAAACGCATTATAATAAACACATTAATGTCGCAAAATTTTCCTTTAAAGAGAAGGTACAAGTGGTTGAGAAAGATTCTCTGTCAAAATTTTCCTCAGATATGTGGAATAATAATTGTGGAGATAGATAATGTAATCATGTAGAAGACTTAGATTCTGACGGCGACCAATTTTTATCGGAAGAATCTCAGTCTGAAAATGAAATGGATATGGAAGAATGTACATAAAATACAAGTATGTCAATAATTGTTGCACTACTTACTCTGCGTTTTCTATTACTACATTTCTTAAAATTGTCCAATAATTTATTATTCTTTCAATTTGTCGTTTAATTGCAATTACCTTTAATTTTGCAAACGTTCATTAGGTTTATTTTCAAATATTGTAAGTTTAATAGTTAATAAAGTTGCAATATTTTACTATGCTGATCGTTTTACCCACTATTATGACGTATCTGTCAAAATGACAATCATTTTTTTGTGGAAAAAAAAGAACTAAAAATCTATGTACCAACATTATTAAAACTAGGGACCCTGCAGGAATGCAACTTATCCCCTAGAAAGTTGACATTGAAAATTATTACTTATAGAAAAAAAATTTACTTTAATATACAAAATTTTATGGAAATTTAGCGTGTAGTGCACCTGGAGTTATTTATTCATGTTCAAAATACAATCATATACAAAAAGCAGGTCAATATTTTTCAAGTCATTTATGAAAACAGAATTCCAATTTGGTTCCAGTTTGAAAAACTCTCATGATGAAAGCGGAAATACAATTATTGCAGAAAACTTAAAGGTATTATTTCTAAAGCACACATAAATCTATTCTATACGGTTCCAGAGGCAATCTAATATCTAATGTAATATTTATTTCTAACAAAACAAATGCTTTGAAGGACTTAGGAATTATCGAAGTATGTCATACTTTTCCTTTTCGTGTATTTTTAAAGAATGCCTAAACACATTTTTCGTAACGTTGCCATAATAATAATATACAAAATGTGTTTTTATAAAGAATGCTGCAATAAAATTAGCGAAATCATTTGCATTTTCAGTAAAATTTGAGTTTAGATTAACCCTATTGATCTTGCCACACTACTGTTTTCGAGAAATGATAAATCAGGTTTAATTTCGTTCATGGTGTGTTCAGGTGTCCGCGATGGTGATTAAGGCACCTATAACTTGCTAAAGGCTGTATTATGTTTTTATGTGACTGCAAAACGCATTTTTTGGTTAGTGTTAGAAATAAATCTTCATTGCGAAGATTATTTTTCTGTCTGTTGTTTTGAATAAAAAGAAATCATTTGGAATTGATTCCAGACTGTGTAGATACTGGTTTGGGTCTTTAAAACATGTATTTCCTGATCGACAACAAAAAGAGAAATGCGTTGGTTACATATTTCATTGCTTTGAATTAATCTCTTTATAATTATTTCAATTTCTATACAAATGAAATGTCTTAAATTAAATAAAAATGTACTGAGAAGAAATAATAGTTTATATGAATAGCACGTTTAACTATAACTATAATCGCCTACTTGCAACGAAATAATTTTTTTTGCTCCGGAAAGTAAGAGAAAATGAGATTGAGTAGATAATTTTCCAATATACCTGTTCAGAGTTTATTATTTTCTCTTTAGACGGAACACTTATCTGATGTCCTCAAAGTAATGTGGTTTAGCAAAACAAACTTTTGAACGGCATTTAAAAGTACTAAATTTTATTTTATTTTAAGTTTCGTGTTGGCATTATGAACGAGCGAACTTTTCCGAAATCGATTTCAATTACTAACTATTTGAAATATCGCAATAATAAATCACGAGACCACCTGGTATATAATATAAAATAATGAACTACGTATCGCTGCTATAACTTCATTTCTGTACAGCGGTAAAGTGGGGACTGAAATGTCTGCAATTTGTGTTATTAGGGAAGTTGCATGCACATTTGTTATTCAAGTTATTGCTGGCTTTGTTTTATTTTCGCCATAATTTTTAAGCTTATGGAAATAAGTGGTCGAGTTATAAAAATAGCGGAAAGTGGTGTACCAGTTCCAAGCGCACAGCGGTGAAGTGTGGCGTTAATAGCGAATTTAATGAAAGTAATCGTTTCAAATTCGTTTGACAGTGTTGAAAATTCATCTGTAATTAATCATGTTAGTCTGGAGACCGGATAGGGAAAATGATCACTGACAAGTGGCGTTAAACGCCGAATATATCCCAGTTAGTATCAGTAGCTAAGCCAATTAAGCTCGTACCTGGTCGAAGCGCGCAAGGGTAAAATAATAATAACGACTACCATTTGTAATGCAATGAAATATTCACGAGAGAGAATGAAAGCATAAATCAGCGCCGTTCAGGTTTAAATTTTAAGAGCTGCTGCTCTATGTTGCCACCTGCATTGCCAGGATAACGCCTAATGTAAGGCATTTTTATGAACCATCAATTCCATAATAACACCCTTTAAGGTGCCCTAAATGAAATCTGCGCTTTACACACCAATAACAATACCGTGTTAACGGCCCCGTAAATATATTTTACATATTTTTCTTTACGGCTGCTCGCTCCATATATTCCTCTGCGAAGTTCAACTTTACTGCATTTTAATAAATTTGTTTTTAATAGCGCCATTAGACTAATAGTGTCGGTTTGGGACTCCGAAATGGAGTCTGAATAATCAGTACTAAGTACCCTTTATTCTGATGTTGTAAAAGCAAATGTACAGGCAAAATTAACCGGTTATGTTTAAAGCTTTATTTTTCTTCATCATCATCCTACTTAGAATTTCATTTCCACATTCCGTTGAAAAGAGAATTTAGTGATGACCATATTCTTCTGATCAATCTGTTAATCATGCACATTTATATGGACATGTCAACTTAGCCCCACTGAAAATAAATTTTTGTTTCTTCTATTTAATTCATTTAACAGTCTCTGGTATTGTTAACTCATCTCTTATTATTATATTTAAAACTTATCTTAATAATAATTTATATTGTCCTTCTTTGCACTTGGTCCCCAATTTTTTGTTATTTATGTGATACCGCCTCTGTGCGTTATAATTGGGCAAACCATTCTTTTCCAATCATCAAATGATGGAACTGTATAATGATGTAGACCGAACAATTAATGTTTTGAAGAAAGATACGTTCATAGTTTAAATAATAGGGGCCGGTTCTTCGTTAACGAATGGGCTTGGATAAGCTCAAAAGCTCGAGACCGGAGAGACCTACGCAAATATTTTGCATACTATTATGTTACCAAGTTTTATTGACAGCTTTTGAGAAAGCAACTTTATTTTCCATGTTGTTCACAAATATAGAGTTTTTAAAGACTTTAGCGGGGCAAAGTATGACAACATGAAAGAGTACCCTTAGGTGGGTAGGAAAAACTACAAATCTCACACCGTGCATAAGGTCTATCTTAAGAATTCTGGATAAGCGACTACCGGCAGGAAAAATCACCCGACATTGTACGTACCTACATGCAACATAAAGACAACTGGCCAAAAGCTAACAGAATTAGAAGAAGATGGCAGAGATTCCGAGAATTGGAGAAGTAACGACGAAAGCAGATGTCCAGCTCAGATTAAAGTCATACTACGCCACTACAAAGGAGAAAAAGAAAGTACAATAGGAAAATTCACAAAAGACAAGTTAAAAACATTCAAAGTATTGCCTGAATTTCAGCAAGAGTAATTACATACATGCGAGAAAAGAACACGAGATAGTACTCGGGAATTTGGCAGTCGAAAAAAGAAATGAAAGAGGTTAAATGTTGCTAACTTTTTGATACAACTGAAAAAGAAACATAGGATATGAGCCTAAGCAAGTCGTGATGGGGGTACCAAGAATGATATTTGATCTTATCATCGCGGATAAAACACGCATGATTCAAGACGTAGCTGTTCTGGTCAAACTTCCAGTGCGAAAAGATCATAGAATAATTATAATTAAACCGACAATTAATTTGAGAGTAAGAGGAAATAAAATATCGCAAGTCAAAAACATATGTGTGAGATGCCAGACGAGTGTTAAAGAATAAGACCGAACAGACTAGTAGCCGAAATATTTTGTAAGCACCTTTATACTATTCCAAAACCACAAAATTAAACATAAAATCAAGTAGAAACACTAAGAAATAAAGGTGCAGAAGCACTTATTACCCCCACAACATACTCTCAACGACACGAAAAGCCATCGAGCACCTGAAGAGTCAATAAAATGAGGAAAAGTTACCTTTATGACATCAATGAGACATATGTTCTACAAATGTTCGCAACAACCAACGATGTCAAATACCTGAAAGAACGCAGTGATAATATTCTTATACAAAATAGGTGACATTACCAAACGGGTAAGGGAATGAAGGCCTAGAGACACCAAAAGAAGCCAAGAAAGACCACTGACCTGGTGAATAGGTGACCTAAAAACTGACCAAACGCTCGGAACAGATATTTCTGGAAAGGATTTGGGGAAGATAAGATTAGGTTGCATTATCGTTTACTATTTTTCATAAATACGGTTTGGAAAACCATAATACTCAAACTGCAAAGGTTAGTTTTTAAATGTAATAACTGTAAGAAGTTCAGCGTGAGCTCACAGTTTAATAATGTACTCGTATTTGTAATAATATAGTGCAACATGAAATGTACATGAAAATATACATTTGTTTAGGATTGGCAGTTTATCTCCAGAGGTGCTTAAAGTAGAAACTAATGTATGGTGTATGGTTGCTGAAATCATGGACTGAGTGAGGAACAGAAGATTACAGTGCAGTGATCATATATGTAAGGGAATGGAAAAAAATATAATTGTAAAGATGGCGAGAGACAACCCATGACCAGGGAAAATATTGAACATCCTTATAAGAAACGGAAAGACGATACGTATACAACGAGAAACGTAGCCGTATCAAACATATAAGATTATATATTGAATATAAGTAGTAGTAGTAAAAGAAGAAGAAGAAATAAATGCTGGGAAGCAGCCTAGGTGAGCTACTATGAATGGTAGTTAAAAAAGAGCTGAATTACTAGAGTTGGCTGCTCTACTGCGCTACTATTGGTAGCGTGATAGGGTATCGATACATCAAAATGAGAAATTGTCGTAACATGGGGGTACCACAGCAGTACATGTTGTAGTTACAAAAGATTACTGGTACATCCAACTGAGCTGCAGGCATCAGAAGAAGTGCATCTCGAACACTATGAATTAGGGACGATAAAATATGCTACAAAGCTTATGCATATGTATTCAGCAAACCTTTATTATTATTCTTGTCTTTTTGTTTTATATCAGAAGGAGTTAAATGTATTAAATAGATGAATGCGGACAGAAGATCAACCACTGCCTTTGCGACACGGTGCGGTTTTCCATTGCGTAATAGTGTCAAACGTCATCTAGTTTAATTTTGTATGTCGCCGGTTTGTAAGCAGGGATCGCTGTAATACTGGACCGTAACAGATCAGCTATACAATATCTTTCTTCTTAGCTGAGAGTGTAAAATTTATTATATGGTACAAATGTGAGGACATGTGCAAGTTTTTAAGTACAATTTTACAAATATTCGACTGTTTCTAACTACGGCAAACGCCGTGGTGCGAAGCAATTGTCTGGTTTCCACATTATTTAGTAACCAACGGAACTGCATTCTACAATATTACATGAGCTGGCTTGTTATAATCAAATTCAGAGATATTGTTACTGGCAAAAAGCTGCTTGTTTCTAATTTTTCGCGCCTCGATTATCGTCTTGACCGTTGCGTTGCCGGTCGTTGTTAGTTAATTTCCTGAATTTTCGTTCTCAATACCTGAAAGCACGAATATGTGTCGCATCATCCCTCATTCAACCATTGGGCTAAATCTCTCGGTCTTTTATACTGATTTTAGCGGCGTTTTTAATGATATTTGCAATACTTTTCAGCTGCTCTGTTTTCACCACAGCCGTTCTAAAGTTTCTAAGTTTAGTAATCCCACTTCCTAGGGCTACTTTCCCGCTATGCGTGCGGTGCTTCGCTTTCTTGCTCACCTGCATCTTCAAGACTGGCAGGTTTTCGTGTCGTTGCCGTGAAAGTACCTCAATTCTTAGTTAGGTTGCATCGAACCAATGTTTATCTATTATGAGCGTTGTGCCCCGGAGAGATTCGGAGGCAATCGTTGTGGGAGAGATACCGTTTTGTTTATGTAACTAACTATTATTTTAATGGTTGATGCTACCAGTCTTGATTGAAATTCTTCAAATCTCTGAGTTTTGATTGGTCATGTAAACTATGAGTCTTCTTGTCACTCACTATGTTTATTGTAATGTTGCGCTAAGGACCAACGCAATTTCGATTGAGATTCTTCACATCTCCTCGAGTTGGCTTACTTTGTTATCTAGTATAATTTGCAAATGTGTGTTACTTGGGTGTATGTCAATTTAGATACAGTATCGTTATATCGTGTACACCCTAGGCTTTTAGTATTTGACTAGCTTTAACTGTTGATATTTATTATTATATTGCTGGCTATTAACTTTTAATTTTGTTAAGGTTATTTGTATTTAATATTATTTAGTAATATATTATACCGTTGATCATTATAGATGTTATTATTGACGATCATTATAGATCTTATTATTGGCAGTAGATATAGTATAAAGTAACAGATAAAAGCTATACATTAATTATTATGCCTATAAAGGGGGTGTCTAGAAATGTTGACGCGTAGTCTGTAATAAAACATACATCGGTGCACCAAGAGCGTCACTTATTTAAAGTCTTATTACCATCCAATTCAAATGCTTTAATAATCTCCGCGCAGCTCTTCCCCATACGACCATATTAATTCGAACACGTCTCTGTTGGAGAACTTGTCCCCATTTCCATAATTTATGGAATGCGTACTCTCCAGAACTTTAGTGTTGTTTGTGGATTTATTACCTAAGTTGCTGGTCACCCACACCTGTTGACGTTAAGAGCCAATTCTCACTCCCCCTGTAGTGTTTGTGATTGGGTATTTTGTAAGGAGCGAAATTAAGGCTGAACGCCGAGAAAGGCCTCGATTAATCATGGCAGTAAATAGTGTCGAACTGAAAACCGGAGCATCGCAAATTCTTGCCACTGATCCGCTAGCCATACAGCGTCGCGTATGCAGAGCGAAATATATCACTCAATCGCAAAAAGTCCAAACAGATAAATTTCCGGGTATTAAAACGCTTACCGGTAATTTACAGCGGCAAGAAAAATATAAAACCGTCTGGAGAAAAATTTACAGCGGCAATTTATTTTCGAGTGATATGAACTCGAAGGCGTACTCGTCACGTACGCGAGCGCATTTGCATGGCCTGTAATCACTGCGGCGCTTTGATGAGAGATTTTTCCTGAAACAAAGGACAAAACAGAAGAGACCGGATTCCCTAAACTTAACGTCAAATGGATTCTGGAATGGCCGATCGAACTGCCGAACTCTTGAGAAGCTAGATCCGGTCTAAAATGTCAGAGCGGCTCAACTTGTCGAAAGAGATCAGTCCTAGAGTAATATTACACGATTTTAGAGAAAACAATTCAGCGTATTCATCCGATGAGAAGGCGGTCAGATTGCTCTCCAGCTATTTTTGATTCGAGTTGCATTACATTGGGGGCATCGTATTTGTATTAATAAAACAATCCTTTTACATATTTTCCGCAGCAAAAGCTTCAAATGCGTTTAGTAAAACATCAGCCCCTTATTGCTTACAAACTCTGCCATCAATGACGCTGCGCTGTTGACTTGTTCAGTTTTGCTTATTTACGTGTATGATTTAGAAATACTCTTACTATTGAACCATATGCTAGGCTATATAGATATTGCACTCAATTCAACAGCCACAACCCTTCATATCTATATGCAGAATCTCGAATCAGGTTATCAGCAATCATCTGGACCAATCTGTCTCTGTCTGAACGTGTCTATGGCGTGGAAGAAGGGTTAGTTGTTGCTTACACTCACGTAGATAGCAGCAATAAATACGAAGTGGATATCAACACCAATTAATAAAATTTAAGGAACATATACAATGCAGTGAACAAATAAATACAGCGAGAAATCAACCTGACCCGCTAATAGTAAATCCTGAATTCCGATGATGTTTATATTTTGTTAACGCCTCATTGCGCAAGCTGAAGGTATTACGACCCCAGACTCGTCGGCCGGATGCTTTGGAATGTTCAGATGCGCCAACGGGCCATTGTGTCATAGATGGTGGATTATCGTTAGCCAACTGTGCTATCGGATCCTTTGTGCCCAATCTTGCGTTGTTGAGAATTTTACGACCTTAACCCTTTTATTAAAACAATAGCCTATCCAACATGTGTCCCATGGAGCTGGGACTCGACCGTCCTGCAATTTGGAAAAGCATGTTAATTGCCAGTACTCGCGTTAAGTGAGTTTGGAAATTGCATCGACAAAGCTTGTCAAGCTTTTGCGACCGTTGTTGACTATAAGCGAACCTCCTGTTGACATATGACGGTTAGTTCTTCTCCGATTTGGTCATTCTTGGAGGTACGCACTATTTATGTGTGCCACAAAGGTATGAGTGTTTTGATAGATTCTCTTATTTCGAAAGCAAGATTTCTTCTTTCTTCGTGGTCCTCTCTTTTCTTATACTTTTCCACCTAGAGCTACTTGTAGATGTTTGCCTCTTCTGGATCTTATTATGTGAGCAAATTATAGTGGTGCACTTATTTTGTTCATAACTTCCTCGTTTAAACCACGATATCCATAACATTGGGCGATAGTCTACAATTTGACAACCATGTATTGAAGTTGACCGTATACGTATAGTATTGCAAAGGTTTGATCTTATTTGTATTGATTTCTCACTTTCATAAAAGTTTTGGAATTTTAATTATTTTTTTACTTCTTCACTGCGTGGTTCATTTGATCATTATTGTTTCGTCCTGGGTGTTTGTAGTGTGTCACCTTATCAATTGTTTTACGATTCATCTTTAGCGTAAAGTTATTTATCTTACTAAATAATATGCGTTATCTTGATATTGATTCTTAGTACCCGTTCCTTGCTCGCAGCATTTAGATGATGTATCAGAATGTCTAGTGTCATTTAGTACTATAGTATTTTTTTGCGTTGGGTATAAACATATTCAGTATATTCTAAGAGATTAAATGGCGAGTTTAATCTAAAATGGAATTTCAATTATTAAGAAGGACTCTACACAGCAGAATCTTCGAATCAAATGTCAGTTTTTAGTATACTCAACAACCTCTTAGTATGATCTGTTGACACACATTTTTGGCTTTATATCTGCATGTTCTTCCATACTGAAAACCTTTGATACCGTGTATATCAATATACGTATACCGTAGGTATGAACCACCGTGATTCATAATCTCTAAATAACTATTTGAGCTTCAGGAGATGAGAACTGAAGAGTAATATTGGATAACATTTGTTTGAAGGAAATAAGTTTGGTGAAAAGATATTATAATATTAGGAATGGAAACGGCGTTCAAGTAATTTGAAAGAAGTGCATTAAAGAAGATGTTTATCTAAGTATTCACGGTTACTCATACCTGTCTTGAAAGGGCCACTTTCCTTATCATGTTTAAATTAGTTTAATTTCGGTAATTAGCTGCATGGAAATTTTAAAGTAGGATTTGAATAAACTTGTTGCTTTAATAAATAAACAGCTGCATTACTTTACGAGTATTTATTGTGGTTCTTTTAATGGTAGTGTATAACTTACTTTTAGTGCTGCAGTATTTCTGCTTTAACAAAGAAGAATGATGTTTGAGCAAATTTACTCTAAACTACAAATTATCATTAAAACCTTCATGGCCGTTGAAAGAAACTATCCATTGGTTAGATAATTTATCTTGAGAAGTAGTTTGCGTGCACCAGACTCGTATTGCTCTGCTGCAATTCTAGTTGAATATCAATGCCTAATATTAGAAATTCAATAGCCATTTGTAAGTGAATTATGGAGACCCAAGTGCAAAAAAGAGCATAAACGACGTTTTCCTATGTCATTTCTTACATACGTACGTATATAAAACACTTTGTCGTAGTTAAAAGGAAAAAAACAGCAGCGGATATTTGACTAAATTGAAAATTCTTTATGACGTTAAATAAATTACTTCCAGGAAACTATCTTTTACAGAAAATCGGATCTTGGGGAATACGACTTCCTCTTGCCTTCGATACAAAATGGTGTACGTGGACTTTACATGTAGAAATAGGTTTCACTGCTTCATAATTATTAAGTAGAATTTGTAGAAAATGTAGTTCTACCATAGTTTCTAGACTTTTTCTGCAGGAGCAAGTTGGGGAGGACAAAGAAGAAAATTTAGAAAAAAGTTCTTGGTGTGTCTAGGACTGGAAAGTATTTTTTCTAGATTTTTTAAGATTTGGTTGTCAACTGTTCCCAAAACAGTTCCATATTGAAAACCTTTTTTAGGTACAGTCCCTCAACACATCCACAATTTGAATCTGTTATCATTCAACATACTAAAGGTCCATGTTATATTCCTTGAAGATAATATTTAAATCAGCTCATTCCTTAAGGTTTCAAAATCCTTAGGTAGATTAGAGAAGTCTTAATGATGCTGTTTACCTACGATCTACCTTGGTGGAGGTACTGTAGATTAGTATGATGTCTTACCTGTTTTGTTGTGTTTTCAATTTAGAAATATACGGTACCCCCCACTCAAGAAAAGCGCCCTTCCGTGCTTTCCAAGAATACTTCGATACTCAGCATCACTCCGTTTCGCTAATACAATGAAATACTATGAACCAGTTATTTATAAACAAAAAACAAAAAAAGAATTTTTTTGTCGACGACCATAGCTCAAAAGTTGATGTTGCCTTCATTTTTGGAGGACCTATCGTATGAAAACAATCCAAGACTTCAGGAAGGTTCCTGGCAACCGGAATCGTGTACACATACGAACATACATCCCCCGCACAGTACGTTTAGGTACCCCCCATTGATCTAGTGGGCTGGGATCTTCACCAAAAGATCCGCACCGCCGAGACGGAGATTTGATATAGTGGGTTCATTAATCGGTTGGCTCGAATTTTAGAGATATTTGACTCAGAGTGGTTTTCGATATGAGGGAATTTCAATACTTCGTACACTTCGTGTCGAAGTAATTATGTTGCTTCTAGAACCTCGGTTTGTATTTCTGAAATGTTTTAGCAATCGTTCTCATAGCGGTGGATACAATGAAACTCACATTACTTTTGTTTTAACGGTTCTCTGCAGATTTAGGTGTTGGCTGTATCTTAATAGAGATTTCATATTGACTGCTTGTATTAAATATTTGCAGCAACTTCCGATGAAGCGAATGGTTTTGTTTTTTAAATAAAAATCGACAAGGCTTTTAAATCTGTAGCTCGCTGCGCATTGCTGTTTTGATCATAAATATTGAACCATTTTGACTTGTACGTTCTCATTTCTGTTTTTAAATTTAGCCTTTGGTTTGCTGCTGGTGAATGTTCATCGTTTTTATTTACCTTTCTATTTATTCAGGCTGATTTGCTAACAAAGGGACTGTAACAATGTTTCCCTTAATACGTAGTAATAATTATGTTAACACGGAAGTTCTCATTATACTATTGACTTGACAAAGCTATATTGTATTTTATATAAATTTTGCATCACTAATATGTACATTAAGGTTTTATAAAGTGAAGTGGTGATATTGTAGTTTAATTAAAAAGTTTTGCACCGTTTAGCTTCTTTTTCGTTATTCCAGCAATTACATCTGTTTCTTGTTGATCATCCAGAGCTGTTTTCCTTACTGTGCATGCTGGTATTATCGGGTCCAGCTTAAATAGAAAAATAGATAAAAATGTATTGAAGTACGTAATTCATATGAAATAACAATAACAAAATGTAAAATCTATAATAGTGGATATTTAATGAAGAAAGCTATTACATTATGAAGATAGAAAAGGCAAAGAAAAACGTGTATGTCCATAGCTGGTTTTTCCATGTTAAATTTATGAATGTATATTTTATTATATTCTAGCGATTACAAATCAGCAGTACAGCTAGCAATTGATAGATAATTTCTACTAGTCGTTGAAAGACAAGCATTAGGTGTGTGCAATACCAACAGACTGCTATTAAGTTAGATTAAAACTCACCGCTCCATTACTCTCAATCATAGTGTCAGTGTTTGATTGTATACAATTAACAATAAGCCATAGTGCGTGTATTAGACTGCAAATAAACCTAATTTTACATTGTTAAGTAGTTAGGGACATATGAAAATATCATACAAATTCGTCGCCCGACTCAGCATCGATCTACTGGACTCCCACAAAAGTTCCGCTTATCCACAACTTCGAACTTGACTACCTTGTTTGGGTCTGCCACTGCGCTATCGAGGAAGTTGTTTTTTATTATACAGTCCTCTTAAGCAAAAATACACGAAATAGTTCTGGAGGAAGTTTTCAAAAATTTTTGGGAATTTGTGAAAAATCAACCTTTCACATTGTTTCAAACTGGGTAAACTTATGGAGCTACTTGAGTACTATAAATATTGAGTATTATTTGTTACTGAATTGTGGTTACAATACACTAAAAAATGAGCAACTTCTATAGCTTGAGCTTAATGGAAGGGTCTTTAATTCTAGACGAGAGGATATGACCTGAATTCCCGGTGACCTGAACACTTGAACATCAACAAAAATCTAGTGTTGACTTCTCTACCATTCCCAATGTCTTAGTGAGTAAACCTTCTCAATCCGAACAGTGTGGATATTAGAAACACGACTTAGAAAAAAAATTATCAATAATTATAACAAATGCACTCTGTCCATAATTTGCAAGTGATAATAGCGGTTGTTCCCAAGAAGTACTTGATAAAGTGATCAATCAAAAATCCTATAAATACAACTCCTTAAGCACATATGCCTAATTTTTCTAGAAAATAACAATACATCAAACGCAGTCAACAAACCATATTATGGCAAAATTTCTGATAGTGGCAAAACCTTCAAAAACTATAACATTAGGATTGCTCACAGCGTACCGAATAAAATCAATAGTCGACTTTGTACCGGAGAGCATAGCATTGACGCAAAGAATAAATCCGGGCTTTACAAACTAAAATGCAATGATTGTGACGAGGTATATGTTGGATTAACCACCCGCAATATCAATCTTAGACTAATAGAACATTTTAGAGCTGTCAGAAACAATAATTCCATAAATAATAATTATTATACCTGAACATAATTTTTATAAAAAAAATAACACCAAAATTATATATTCTTAGTATAATCAGAACAAAGAAACAGTAGTGGAATAGTTTACTATTTGTTTAAATGACCAACTTTATAATTGCCTCCAATTGCTCTAACATTTCGTAGAGCACTTATAGGCAACTCTGTTTGCATATCATATCCTGACTCCCTCCTTTCTTTTACTATTACCTAGTTAGATGAGGCATCCTTATAAATTTAAGGTTGCATTAAAACCATGGGAAAAACGATGGTTCTTTGATTTATTAATAAATTGTATTCCCATCACGACTGACAAATTCCAAATTTGTAAGTGATTAAGTGATACATAAAAATGAATAAAGCTAAAGTTTCAAAGTAAAACCTTTTCATATTCTTTTAAAAATTGTTGGTATGTATTCTTCGATAACGATGTTATTAGAAAAATGTAATGTATAGTCGGTTCGGTACCTTGCAAAATTGCCTCGGTAACTGAGCTTAATAGCCCGCAATTGCTAAGTTTTAATTTTGCAATGTCGACCGAACCGACTATACATGCAGTGCTTCACTACCTTTAAGCAATATTTTTAACGCCCAGGAAATAAACACTTTAAGTTTGACAGTAATCCTTTAATGCCTTTGATAAGAGATATCCACGTTACTGCCTACTGTACTTAGTTTAGCATACATTGCAATTCCAGCATGTGGTCTTGTAGGTTTTGCAATGGCATGGCTGAAGGTTTTGTTGCCGAAGTTCAGTTTAGTTATTTTCATATAAAGTAAATACAGTAAGTCCGCTCTATCAAGGTAATTTATTACATAACTAAGTCACAAAGTAAACACAAACATTTTTTTGAGGAGCTTGTTATAAACTTTAAAGATGTACGACTACGTGGCACTGTTACGGTTACCTTAAAATAACTTTTTTTTGTTATTATTACTGCAGATTTAACAGAAGCCGGCACAGTTGGGTAAGCGCCACGCTTGCATTAAGCAAGTCCTCGGTTCGAATCCCGTAGGTGTCGGAATTTTTCCGTAGCCTTGGCGATTGGAATCGGGCTCGGTGAGACCATTCACAGTTTGGCACCAAATTAACTGTGCTCTACTCAGAACCACAGACCTAAGAGATAGAGTAACAAGGTCAACACATCACCAAGACACACACATCACACAATCGTTGCTGCGCAAGCACCAAAGGCGCGCTTCAACTCTGTATCCCGAATCCGGGGCAAGCTGAGCATTCTATCGCCAGATGCCTGCCCATAAAGCACCAGCCTCTACAGCGAAAGGTAATTGAGGTTACAGATTATACATACATACATACTGCAAGGATGGAACACCGCTTAGGCCTATCGTTAGTTCCATAGGATCACCTGTCCAACGACTTGCAGCGTTCGTAGCTAAACATCTGCAGCCGCACGTGGCAGATGCGGCTTCATACGTTATGAATTCTACCCACTTCATCGAGATGCTGCAAAAGGAGAAAATTACACCGACCGATATCCTCGTGAGCTTTGACGTCGTCTCTCTGTTTACTAAAGTGCCAGTTGCCGAAGCTCTAAACGTCATTAAACAGAAGTATGATCCACCTCAACACATCATCAAACTTGCCGATCATTGTCTCCAGAATACATATTTCATCTATAATGGTCAACGCTACAAGCAAGTAGAAGGAGCGCCGATGGGTTCACCTTTGTCTCCCGTCATTGCGAATCTCTTCATGGAGGACTTCGAATCGAAAGCACTGGACAGCACCATTTACAAACCGAAACTTTGGCTTCGGTATGTCGATGATGTCTTTGCCATATGGGGTCATGGTAAGAATCGACTTGCTGATTTCCTTACCCATCTCAATAGCATCCATAATAAGATCCAGTTTACGATGGAATTGGAGAAGAACAACCACCTTCCATTCCTAGACGTTCTCATCACCAAGAAGAATGGAAAATTGGGGCACACGGTTTATAGGAAGACCACGCACACCAATCGCTACCTAAATGCTAATTCACACCACCACCCTGCTCAACTACAATCAGTCCTGACAACACTGGTTTGTAGATCAAGAAGGATAGCCGACAAGGAGAATACAAGACAAGAATTAGCAACCCTTGCTCGAGTATTCGAACAAAATGGTTATGGCAGAGCAGCGATTAGGAAAGCGTTCCGACCACCGAAGACCAAAACGCAAGACGCAGAAGAGGAGAGACCTTGTGGCACGGCGTACCTGCCTTACATCCGAGGCACGACAGAGAAAATCGGAAGAATCCTTAGAAAATGTAACATCAGGACAACCTTTACCACGGATAGAAAAATCCAGTCCATACTGAGGAATCCTAAAGAGTACATCCCTTTGGAAAACCAAGGAGTCTACGAGATACCGTGTCGGGATTGCGATAGCAGCTACATAGGCCACACCAACCGGAGAATAAAGGCACGCAAGGAGGAACATCAGAATTATGTTAAGAAGATGGAACACACTTCATCGCTAGTGCATCATATATGGGATACTTCGCACAAGATTGATTTCGACAACACCAAGAGCATTGCCAGCGTCGAACACAAAGACGCATGCATCATACGAGAAGCCATCGAAATCGTGAAACGTCCGAATTGTATGAACACCCGCGACGACACAAGCCGATTACCTGCATCGTGGTTACCAACGTTACTACAAGCAACGGCCGGCCATTCTCTGCGAACACCAGCCATCCGTCCTAGCAGTACAGCTCCCTCGATGCTAGTTGCCACAGTAATTGATAAACAACCTATTCAGTCAGCTGTGCATCAAGTTGACAGTCCGTCGTGTTGCCGCATAACTAGAAGCCAAACCCGGACTACAAGGACTTGAAAATGACGAATGTGATTTCGTCGAAACGTCGTCCAACCCCAAACGCCATTCAAGATGTTCTTCAACCAGTTGAAGAAATCTTCAAATTTATTAAGCGGTATGACACCCTGAAATGTTTACCTTTAATACATATCAGCCGCGAAAACCTTCGTAATATTAATATATATATATATATATATATATAAGATGCAAAAATCGAGGGAAGTCTCCGTCACCGTGTGGTAAGACTAAGATGAGGATCCTTCAGGAATACGTCAGTTTGTCGAATAAAGAATGGACAACTTTCGTTCAAAAATTGACTACGACTTGACAACGAAATGTTTCTTCAGGGTTGCATCAGGGTACAGGGCGTCGATTGTATCGGGAAGACGGTTGCTTAAAATATATCCGGTTGGAGATCGATCTGAAATTCTACGGCACTCGAACGATACGGAAACGGAATTTTAGATTGGTACACACAAGTTCTCCGCTCGATAATCGCTGACCCATTACTGATTGAGTACCCGTCTGAAATATTCACGCGAGAAGCAGTTTGATGAGACAAATTTTGCGGTCTCCTCACCTCCTTATCGTGTGCATCTAAGACCCAGTGGCGGTGTGGATTTTAAACGTGACCTGATATATATTGTATGTTACGTCCAATCTGTGAAATTGCTCAATTCGAGAAATGGGAAAAAAATTGCGTATTCCGTGAAATCGATACTGCATGAATATTGCTCATTTCAAGAAATAGGTAATATTAGTGTTCATTCGGCAAATAAATCTTCTAAATATACACAATTCTTACCAGCACTGTTAATAGAAAATGACCGGTAATAAAATTCGTTTAATTTGCATTTGTTGCTTTCGCATTTTGCATTACAATTACACCTTCTATATACTTGAGCCAACAGAATTCAGTCGAACCAGTACTCTACACTATTAGTTATATTGTTCTAATCGTATTTACCTCGATAACAAAATCAAAATCAACACAAATGAACGAATGACCGATTCAATAGCTGTACAAACAGCAGTTAGACAATGGACTTCCTAGAGCCCCTTCTTGTTGCGTTTAATTATGGCCGAAATATTTAAAAAAGTCTCAATAATAGAAAAGGCTACCTGCAGCGATTGCTCTTCCAGTTCAATTCGACTGCCGAGACATACAATATGTTAGAATCTAACACAAAGACAAAATCCATAACCATTGCTAAAGAACCCATTACGTGTAAACTCTTAAGCAGTGGTCAGACAATAGAACAAAGTCCACGCACTGCATATATAGATATCACAATTACTAACCAAGGAATCCTACAAGAAGAAGTGCGACTACAAACAGCAAAGCCCAACAGAATCTGTCAACTTCTCAACAACACAATATGGTACCACAAGCACATAGAGAAACAAAGGCAAGGATTTTTAAAAGTCTAATTAGACCGATCATGACATATGCGTGTGCAACACACCTAATACAGCACAAACAACAGGATTGTTAGATACAGCTGAGATTAAGGTTCTCAGGAAAATAGTCGGAAAACTATAAGAGATCAAGAGCGCAGTGAAAAACATTAAAAACATGATTAATACCACTCCCATAAACTTGTGGGTAGAAGAAAGACGAAGTCTATGGAACCGACATATATCAACAGGATGGATAGAGCTAGGATGATTAAGATAGCGAGAGATAGGTCCCCAAAAGGACGCAGAACATACAGGCTATAACCTAAAAGAAAAGTATGAAGAAAAAGAAGAAAAACTTCTTTTGACAGGTACATCTTGTAGTTTCAACTTCTTCGTAAGATATTGTAACATATGAACGATTTCTTCTTACTCATTTATCGATCATTCCAGGTTTTGTTCCAATTGGAAATTTACCTTTATTTTCTGCCACAATTATTCCGATCATACTTGGTGGGTCTCATATTCCTTTATCAAATTCACCTATCGCTGTAAGTATTGTAATGGTCTTTAGTATAAGGGTTTAATATCAAATTAATAAGGTTAAAAAAATACAGTATTAAAATTACAAAGATGAATTTAAGTATGAAAAGGATATCAAAATTATTAAAATGTATTTGGTAAAGAAATGAAATAGAATTTAAAATTCAATTGAATGAAGCTATATAAGAAACAGCACGATTCTAACATAATTTAATTATTATTTGAAATGAGATGGAGGATTAATGGAAAATACTTATTCGCGAAATACCATTCCACATAGTGGGTGTTAGACAAATATGATAAAGTTTCTATAGTGTGTTGGATTAGAAATTATATGCTAGACTAAATCGCTAAGGAGATATTTTTTATTTATGAGTATGTAAAAATAATTTACTACAAAAACATGTAATCCATTTGTAAGCGGGTAAAATTACGAAAATAAACCCATTATAAAAGTTAAAAGCTGTTTGGTATATAAAAGGGTTGTGAATGAACTAAAATTGGCGTGGTGAATATAAAAAGTAAATGTTAAAAGATGTGAAGACGATATGGATGAAGAAAACGGATGTGGTGAGAATACCTAAATAATACAGTTATAATCTACAACAGCAAATTTCTGGAATGGGATGCCGAACTGAGTTGATTCTCAAATTACATTACATCATATGAATTGGATGACAGGGAATGGTTTTACTGGAAGTGGTTTACATCGAGATTGTTAGCAGAGTGAGCGTTTGATGGGGTGGATAAGAGGTTTTCATTTAATGGAGTTCTAAGTCGACAAGCTTGTCATTGAAGTGACATCTTCTAACTTGCATCTAGTCGAGGTTCGAGATACTAGGTCGTCGGTGACTTGAGGATTTTGGTAGGAAGACGTGGATGTCGTTTTTTGCTGACAGGACTACTGGAGAAAGTTGGTAGGTGCCTTGTCGTGTTTTGGCCAGGAAGTCTTTGCGGATCCTGGTGTTTTGGCGGAGTTCGTACTAGGATTTGTTTAGACGTTGGGAGATCTTTGTGAGATTGCTGGATGCGTTTGGCTTAATAAAGGAGAGTATCGAGGTCCATGAACAGGTGACAGATTACATTTATTTAAATAAAAAACTGAAAGAAAAAGATAGAAAGTGTGAAGTGAGGTAATTTTAAAGAGGGAAGTACTTACTATTTGATATTTGTTGAATGACGAGTAATTAATTAATGTAACGAGAAACTATTTGTAATTGATTTCGCACTTGCATAATTTAAAGTGACAAGTGACAGACGTAAAAATTGTCATGAAATGAGAGAACCAAATTTCAGGAATAGAAGCAGTCTAGATTATGAGCGAATCTGATCTGTGTTTCAGTTAAGAGTAAAAATGTTTCTACTGGAGTTAGCGATTTAATAATATTTATAATCCATAATTATAAAAGGGCAAATAAGTTACTAACTAACTGTTATAACATAAAACCATTTTAATATGTAAAAACCATTATAACATAGTCAATTATAGCAGTATATTGTCACCGTGGTATTAGCTTGCGTCGGAATATTTTGGCTTGCACTTGGTTTTAGCGGTATAGCTGGATGATCGAATTCTTAGGATTTTTATTTTCATTTATTTTCTCTGTAGTTTCAGTGATTTCCGCACCTGATATTTAACATATTCTTCTCTATGTAGATCTTCTTAATTTATATTCATAAAACATCTTCTCTTATTAAATCTGTATTTTCTCTAATTTTTTCAAGATTGGTTACAATATTATTATTAGTTGTAAAAATTGGATTGCTTCGATCAATTGTCCTTGTTTCTTCATTCATGGATGCACTGTTAACATGAGTTATTTTTGTTTCTTCATTGATCTTTAAATTTGTTCTATTGTTACTTTTATTGACCTCTTCAACTTTTCAGTTTAACCTTGTTGAGTTTGTTAACTGGTTTTCTTCCTGTATACCATTTGCAATGTTTTCTAAATTTTTTGGTAGTATTTGTGCTCTTAAACCTAGTTTGGGCAATTGGCCGAACTGAGTTTGACGACGAAGAATTCTTGTTGCGTCATGGTATGTTTTATTAAACTCCCGCTATACAAATTGCAACCCGCTCAACTAAGAGTAAGTGTGGTGGTCTCTCATTAAAGCTGTTAACGAATTTTTAACAGTAGAGTTAGCTCTCCACGCTTTCATAATTTGGGAGTGTTTTGGATTTCCGTTCAGCAGAACTAACTAAGGCCAAATATTGCTGATTCCTTAACAACAGTTGCAATAAACCATTATCAGGCTGCAGAACCTAGCCCCAAAATCGCCAAAGGAAATTTACTAACTCCTTGACTATATCAGCAGTTCTTTTAGAAGTTAAAGGTCCTTAACAATCTGAATTTGGTTAGTATTCTCGATAATGGAGTATCTTAGTCACCAGAGGCCGGATAATAATTTCAGATGTATTTTTCAGTGCACATTGGTGAATAAGTTTAAACGAAGTCATAGGTATATTAGCATAGCGTTCAGCTGCTTTTTTATAATCTTTTTCTTTTCTTTGTGACCAGATGCGGTCTGCAATTCTCTTATTATTGTACTTATTATTTATAACTTCGAGTTGCCATAATGCTATTATCTTCGGTTCTGCTTACATTTCGGACTTGTGTGAAGCAGCAGAATCATTTTGGAAAAGCAAATTTTTGGCTATACTCGATTTTTTAATGCCTCGCACAACCTAAAATAGCATTTCTAGTAAAACGCAATCCACGAAGGCATGAAAAATGTGCTTCATGGAGTTAGGTTATTTTACGTGAGAGTTCGATTGATATTATAGATTTTCTTAATGTTAATTACAATGTAATACATGAAAGCGAGGTTAACTATTTTGACACTTATTTTCGCTTGAAGGCATTTCTTATCTTATAAATTTCGGAGGTACGGAAAGTAAGTGACAAGTTAACACTGTCAGGTTGAACATAAGTTAGGAGTTTTGATTCAGAAAATTTAATTTAAGAAAATATTATCAAGTTAGCTGGTATAAGTGAATGATGGGCTGCATAACTATGTCCGTCGCATTAAAAACATGGAGTATAGAATGTTATCTGTACTAGGAAACACATTTGCCAGTTAAATATTTACCTATAGTTACACAGTGATGCGTAGCTCCGCTCCACGTTGCTTTATTGTAAAACGGGATAAGAGGGAGGACATCACAATTCCAAAGGGGGATCGTGAGAACTAAAAGTTTGGGAAACGTAACCACCCTACAGCTATAACTGTCATCTTAAGTTCAAAATAAACAATAACTTTTGATAAATATATTGTACTTTGAAAGTTTTACAGGTGCTTTGTTTGTAAATTAAGTAACATCTTAAATATCTATCGGCACTGTTTGAGAGTGCAACTTTCGAACTATAATGGCGCTGAGTACTTGAATTTGTGGTCTAGTTAACTTTGGAATTGCTGAAGTCATGTCCTGCATTACATTATGTGATTGGACACCTCATATTTAATTAAATATTTGCTTCAAATAACACACAAATTATTGGTAATGGAAAGTTATTAACTTTAATATAACAAAAAGTAACTTAACGTCAAAAATATGTTCGTCGCTCTTAGTTACTGGTAAAATAGGTAGGTAACAAAAAAGTTACGCGTACTGTCAGTTAAAAACGTGCTTGTGGAATAGGCTAGGACGTACATGAACAACGATCACAACTAGCTAGACCACAAATTGAAATGAACACTCGTTACTTTGTCCATACAGTCAAATTAGTGGATATAATACAATTTTATGTTAATGGAGTCACCTTGAACCGTAATACAAAATTAATAATAGTTGTAAACCCCGATGCAACTTTATTTTAAGGCGCCGCGCCGCCTTGGCGTGCTTGAAGTAGCTAAATGAACTTTATGACGACTTGGAGCCCCAGCCCGGCCTCTTAAACGAAACAACGTCGACGTGCCGACTAAGTGTAAGTTTGCAAGAAACTCTGCAGACGCAAATTGATTTAGGTGACAACTGAATAAAAGAACAAGTGCAGAGGTTCCGGGGAAAACTGTCAATTCCACGTCCGATTAATCCTGTATGGAGGAATGGCGGCGTGCAGCCCGAGCTCGCGCCTCCACCATGCGTGGTTATGTAAATTCTCTATGCGGAATTTGTAGCGGCAATAGTAGTAAATCAACGTGCGCGGAAGTATAGCGGAAGTTTTGCAAATTGCAAATTATGCTTTGGTTACGTTTACGGGAATTTGATCGCCGGAATTTCCAAATGCCCAACACGCGTCGTTGGATCCGCCAAGATAAAACCCGAAAATATGAATATGAGGTACAATATTACTTATCAAACTCCCAACTTTATATTTATAAGGTTTCCAGTGAGCCTGCTGAACTTTTCAGATCTTTAATTAAATCAAAAGTTGATGCTGAATTCCTTCCGCACAAGCTACGAACTTCTATTAAATTAAATGACGCAATCTTCGCAATTTTATGGCTTGTTCTTCAAGTATTTCTTAAAAACAAAAATTAACTGGCGTTTTTAAACAGAAAACAATTTCCCTCCAGTTATCTGCTGAATATTTGAGAATGCCGATCCGGGCGCGCATAAAGGCCAAAATAAAGCGGCTTCAGATCAGAATAAAATATAACAAGCTCTAAAAAAGCTTAACGGGTGCTCCCAGTGTTTATTGAATAAACGAGCAACTCGCACGAGGCTGCTGCAGCGCTAGTTTTTTTAATTACCAATTTTCCCGAGCAGCTGTGGCTTTCCGATATTATTTAAGGTTTTGAAAGCAAATTAATTTCGAGGTGCACAAACACTCGTACGAAAATCCGGTTATGGTCTACCTATCGCCGTGCGATGTATTAGTTTATAATTAAGCATTGTGTTAATTAAGAAACAACCGAGTTAATCTTTCAAAAACAAACTAATCTTTAAAGAGACGATGTCGTGGTGTGCGAACAAATATTTGCCGTCAACGGTAGCTTTCAGAGGCAGAACCTCTCCGTTGATTATCATTTAACGAGCTGCTTTATTTTAACTACCTTTTTGCAAACGAGATAATTTCACTTCTATTTAACACTGCATATAGAATTGACTTTTCCGTTTATATTATTAGTACAGCTAGAAACATTATTTCACTACAGTGTTGCTTCATATCGGTGGAAATATTTGATAAAATCTTGCATATTTTGCATGGGAATCTATGATTTTCCTTCGGCACATCCTGCCGAATATTACTCTCGGGCTCGATGACCATTTTTACGCAACCAATCAATTGCGACCAACCGTAAAGTATATAAACGGCCTCATGAAACTGCACAACTTTTTTAAAAACAGATATCGTTTTCGCCTAAAAGTAAAGTCAAAAAATTTATTTCAGTGAAGGTGTCCTGCTGTTGGATGTAAACAAACCTGTCCGGACGATTTCTGCGCCACTTTGTGTGGAATAATAATGTAAACTGAAAAGCTATTTCACGGGATCTGTCGCGTTTCTTTGTCATTGTTGAAGTTAAGCTGTAACGTAAGTATGTAGTTGGTATGGTCTAGTGCAGGGGTCTTAAACCTTTTTTCTCGAGTACCCATTTTCAAAATTCAACAAAGTAACTATGCCCCTAGGTCCATTCAGCGCGTAGTTGGTTAGTACCCTTACTTAACGTGATTTCGTTTAATGAATATGCTGAAAGCAGTGGAAGTGAGCGAATAATTTTAAATTTCGACAAAAATACCTAATTGTGTGAGATTGGTTTCGCATCACCTTTAAACTTGATTCCAATGTTGTCAAAAGTTGACAGACACTTGTCATCGTTCAAAATGAAATTTATAAAATGTTCTCTAGATATTATTGGTACTATCAAGAGTCATTTAAATTAGTAATCATTTTGTGTCAATAGGATTATCTGTAAACATAACTTACATCGCACTTAAACATGTTTTGAAAGTTAAAAGTGCTGTTCTGTACTTGAAAACTGTCAGTTAATTCGGCGGGTTACGCCCAATTTAACAAAATCGAAGAGTCACAGGGTTACTTAAAAATGGAGGTTGTCGCATTAATGAAATCAAATATAACTTATTTCACATTGAAATATTTTATTAACGATATACAAAATCCTGATCGATATTTGAACTTGTCCAAATGAAATTTGTAAAATGTTCAAGGTCTAATACAGTGTTTCCCAAACTTATCTATAGTGCGCCCCCTTTTTGTTAAAAAATTTGTTCGCGACCCCCTATCTCCCCCTACTCATCACTCAAACCAAAATATCGATAAAAATAGCTTATCTACATTACAAGTAACTGATTGTCAAATTTTATTTTACCTTACTGTTTAAGTTTATATTAAATAAATAAAAAATTAAATTCAACAGTTATTTTATTTACGATCTGTCCCACTAGTAATTAGTAGTTCTTCTGCCAGACTACCATTTACAATAAAAGTAAATGATAAAAAATCGACTGCACATTGTAGGTATATCGCGAAATCTTTGTTTGTATCTACATCGCGATATTTCCGCGATGTTTATTTATTTATCTTCATCCGTGTTGTTATAGCCTCTTAACCAAATTAATTTTAGTATCGTTAAGAGCTTCATTACCGCACTGAGTGCGGTAATGGATATTACCGCACTCGGTGGGGTAATGGATAGATATTACCGCACTCAGTGCGGTAATGAATATTACCGCATTCTTTTTATATTAAAAAATACATTGAACCAGAGTTTATTGATGAAGATAAAATATTGAACAATACACAGTTGCTTATGGCACACAACGAAACTCGTTTGATTGCCGCAAAACTCGGCTCACCTCCTCGTTTTGGCAATCAAACTCGTTTCGTTAAGATGCTCATAATCAAACTGGTATCGTTAATATCTATTATTTATTTCGTACTCAGCCAACAGCCGTTAGGTCAATTACAGGCGTCGCTGTACATTTATGCGGACTTACAACCCCACTAACGACTGCCATGATGTTATTATGACATCCGGGGCCAACTATTTCCGTCGCAGCCGTACCACGAGGCGCCGAGCGAAGTAGCCGTGGAACTACCATCCAAGTTCTGACCAGAAAGAGCGTTGCTTAACTATACTCTGATCGAACGTGGACTCTTGGTCAAGGTACACCACCCGGGATAATCGCGAAAGCGCTACTCACTACTTCGCTACTAGATGGCACTCTGGAACGTTCTCGAAGCTTCGGTGTAGCTTTATATAAGCAGCGAAGTGTACAGTTCCAAACAGCGCGTTGTGGTGATTGCAGTAGCGGTAGTTTTTACGGACTTATTAATATTTAGTTTTATGTTTCATTTGATAACTAATTGTTAATTTTTATTTACGTTATTAAAATAAAAGTACATGATTTAACAAAGTGTTTTTGTCTTATTTTGGAAATTCCCGGCGACCCCCTGGTACCTCACCGCGACCCCTTAGGGGCTCGCGAGCCACACTTTGGGAAACACTGGTCTAATATAATTGGAGGTAATTGAATCAGAATTTAAATTATATTATATATTCTATCAAGAACTCCAAATATAACGTACTTCCCACTTAAAAAAAGGGGACATCGTATTAGACATTCGATAACTGATGGCATTAACCCTCTATTGCACAAGTGCCCTTATCGGAACTTGTTTTTTTTAGAATTTAGTTTTATAGTGTTTTTTTTTTAATTTTGTTTTATAGTGCCTGAACAACTAAGGTCTTTGGCACTAATTAAAGTTTACAGTCTATTTCCTATGTTAGTTGATTTTGAGAACACGATCAGTTTTTTTATTTCATGGGTCTAGGAAAATTCACCGCCAACAATTCACCGTCAGCAATTCACCGCCAGCAGTTCACCGGAATGCAATTCACCGCCACCACAATTCACCGCAACAAAAATTAACCGCCGCAATAATTCACCGCCGTTATTCACCGCAACAAAAACGAATTATTTTTTAAAATTAAACTTGATGTCCTCGATTCCTTGAAAATGGATTAAGTAGTTTGTAAATATATCTTCCAGTAATTGTCATAAGCAGTGATGCTATAGTTAGTACTTATTAATTACAGCTATTAACAGCCTATTTAATTTTATGATCCCTCGCAAAACTAGATTACCCAACAGAAAAGAATTGTCGCTGTGAATTATTCTAATTTACTCCATATATTTCTATATAAATTTGATAATGTTCCTATATCAACATGTTCTAAATTGTATTATTTGCTGGTTTTTATTAAAAAATTTTAATAAAATGTTTTAATTTGTATTTTATATAGCTAAATGAAACAAGTTCAATTAAATTTTTGGTGTTTCTAAATTTTTAAATTCTTCACAAATAAATTAAGTTTTTGTCGCAGTGAATAATACTAGCGGTGAACTGCTGCCGCGATGAATTGTCGTGGCGGTGAATTGTGTTTCGGTGAACTGTTGGCGGTGAATTGTTGACGGTGAATTTTCCGGCACCGTTATTTCATTATTGTCTATTCCCAATATTAATTTTAGCAGGGAGGTGATCCATCATGCTGATAGTGGAGGTGTCTTAATGAGGAGCAATAAAACGCAGTAGTCTTCTCCACGTACATTTATTAAAAAGGCGACATGTTTCGAAGCCAAACTGGCTTTATCCTCAGGCCAAAATGACCATCGACAGAGGCACATGGCCAACAATAGTGTACAATGCAAAGAGAACAACCTACTGGTTATAGAACAGGCAAAACCACGTGTTCCAAATTATAGGTTAAATTGAGGTTAAGCGCTGAAGGCGAGGTAGTAATAAAAATTCACAAAGAACACCACATTGGAGAAGAAAATTAGTTCAATAGCCAGTAAACTACGTTATAACGATCGTTGTATTGGTTATTACATCAAATTTAACAAATTAAAAAACGGCAAGTAAAATAGCAACCATTCTCTGACGGAGAAGGCACTAGAATGGGAATATTCGGTCAGTACAAAGTAACTAGAACCAGATCAAAAGTCCCTAAATTCAATGACACTGAAAATTACCAGAGAGGGTCAAAAAGTAAAAGAACAAAAAAAAAAGAAAAGGCTAAAGACAAAACAACTAGATAAGGAAAATGTAATTAGTATCAAAATCTCTGACTTCATTGAGTCTGCATTCATTATTGTTGGACATAATTTCAAAAAATCTCGAGTAAATTCAACAACCTACCTTTATTAGCTATATGTAAAATTTTATAATCTTTATTAGGTTCTTTTACTTTTTGACCCTCTCTGGTAATTTTCAGTGTCATTGAATTTAGGGACTTTTGATCTGGTTCTAGTTACTTTGTACTGACCGAATATTCCCATTCTAGTGCCTTCTCCGTCAGAGAATGGTTGCTATTTTACTTGCCGTTTTTTAATTTGTTAAATTTGATGTAATAACCAGTGCAACGATCTTTATAACGTAGTTTACTGGCTATTGAATTAATTTTCTTCTTCAATGTGGTGTTCTTTGTGAATGTTTATTACTACCTCGCCTTCAGCGCTTAACCTCAATTTAACCTATAATTTGGAACACGTGGTTTTACCTGTTTTATAACTAGTAAGTTGTTCTTTTTGCATTGTACACTATTGTTGGCCATGTGCCTCTGTGGATGGTCATTTTGGCCTGAGGATGAAGCCAGTTTGGCTTCGAAACATGTCGCCTTTTTAATAAATGTACGTGGAGAAGACTACTGCGTTTTATTGCTTCTCATTAATTTTAGCTTTTCGCCAAGTTGAACTGCATTTCTTTCTCTTGAATATTTGGTATAACATAAGATAATATGTGAAACAGTTATGTTGGTTTGACAAACGTCACAAACGGAGTGGTCATCACGTCGTAAAAGATAGTCGTGAGTAATTTTCGTGTGTTCCTCAGTCTTGATAAACCCACTTCCAGTTTTCTGCTCAGGGATGGGGAGGACCAGGCCTGGGTGGTGTTTTTAATCAACCGGAATTTATTATCCGTTCGCGACATCCAGTAGTTGTTCCATTTAAGTAGAAGATTGTGTTTATTTAGGCGTTTGATATCTGGGACACTAACTGTCCAATCATCTAGTTCTATGTTTGTAGTAGCTTCTTTAGCCTTTGTATATGCCATGTGATTCCTAATTATGCCTACATGTGAAGGTATCCAGATCAATTTTACATATTTTTTGTTTTTTGTATCTCAAACCGCACATCATGTATCTTTTGTACGTATGTATTACTGGAATATAGTTCTTTTAGGGATTGCACTGCACTTAAAGGATCGGAGAGTATCACGAACTTTAGTTGGTCATGGGTTTTTATAAAATCAAGTGCCTTGTTAATCACGTATAGTTCTGCACTAAACACTGAGGAGTTGCTAAGTCTAAAGATTTTTTTAAAATTGGCACACGCAATTACATACCCGATACCGGTATCTGTTTTCGATCCGTCTGTGTATATTGGAAGGTAATCGTAATATTTTCTCTCTTTTATTCCTGGAGATACTCGTCTTTTTCCATGATACCAACTTTGGGATTAAAATCAACTATTACTGTTAATATTTCTCAATTGGAAACGCTATCTATAATAGTTTTTTTGCAGCGTGTTGTAAAAGACTTCCACGTCTTTGCTTGGAGCAGTTTTTGTTGGCGCATAGACTTGCTTTATGTTGCTGTATTGCTATCTTCTTCGTCTTACAATGCCTTGATATAATTGTATTGTTAATGGCACTATATCCGACAACCCGTTCCTATCGTTATTTGATCCAAAGAAATATGCTGAATATTTGTTGGTCTAAAAATGGCATTTTCCATGCCAGTGTATGTCGGATAATTCGGAATTTGCAATATTTTATCTTCTCTAATATATATTTAAATATATATTAGATCATTTAGATTAAGACAAAATTGCTGATTGGTCGTATACGACCAGATGTAATACATCAACATATTAAAAAATATATATCTTCTCAATCCATTAGTTACTATGGGGGTTTTACCTGTTTGTACGAGCCCTAGGACGTTCACGTACACTGGTACGCAATTTTCCATGTGATGACCAGGTATCCGCACCTACATGTCTATACCTTTTCAACTTCAAATTGGGACTAAACAACTTCAAAATGAGAACAAACAATTTCAAAATGGGAATAAACGATTTCAAAATGAAATAAACAATTTCAATTTGAGAATAAACAACTTCGAATTGGGAATAAACAATTTCAAATTGGAACTAATCAATTTCAAATTCACAAAAGCTCTTTGTTGAAGGTAATCTTTGGAAGATGACAATTACATAGTTGTGACGGGACAGAGCTAATTATTGTTAGTTGTTGCTGGTGCTCATTAATCTATATATATAAAAATATAAAAAATGGCGTACATTAAGAAAGTGAATACTGACAATGTAAAGAAGCGTATTTGCGCATTAGACAATAATAATGGAGACTAAAAAGCTCTTGCAGATACATTGAATGTCAAGAAATAGACCGTCTATCGATGGGCGAAATACCAACAAGAGGGAGAAAAGAAAAAACCTCGAGGAGAGAAAAGAAGCAAATTACTATATGAACATCGCTTATTTACAAAAGGGCACATTCAGGAAAAGCTAAAAAAATAGTTATCATTTTGTGGTATCCACCGAATGTGCCCGGACACTGATAATTGTTTTGTATTTTTAGCTTCTTTTCTTTCTCTTTATTTCTCTTTCTTCCACGTTTTTTCTCGTCTCCCTCTAGTTGGTGTTTCAGCCATCGATAGGCGGTCTATTTCTTGACATTCAATGTATCTGCAAGAGCTTTCCAGTCTCTATTATTATTGTCTAACGCGCGAATACGCTTCTTTACATTGTCAGTATCCACTTTCCTAATTACGCCATTTTTTATATTTTTATATAGATTAATGAGCACCAGCAACAACTAAAAATAATTAATGCTGTCCTGTCACAACCATGTAATTGTTATTTACCAAAGACTACCGTTAACCAAAAGCTTTTCTCAATTTGAAATTGATTAGTCTCAATTTGAAGTTGATTAGTCCCAATTTGATGTTGTTTATTCTCAAATTGAAATTGTTTATTTAATTTTGAAATAGTTAATTCCCATTTTGAAATTGTTTATTCCCATTTTGAAATAGATTAATCCCAATTTGAAGTTGAAAAGGTATAGTATCCATCTTCACACTCTAAAGCGCTCCTGGTGTCAACCGCGGAGGCATAGGATTCGCGTTCGTCACTACCATACTACTACCATTGGATACAAGGGTGACTTGGTATTACATTTCTACACTGCAGTTATACTTCAGCCGTTTAAACTGTTGCAGCCATTGATAAGCCATAGCAGTATTGCAGTTTTTCGCATTAGCATGGTGATGAATGGTACTGGTGCCCCTCTATCAGTGTCGCCTACAGCATTAAATCCATGACTTGAAATTTGTCTCTTGTATTACCTATAGTCAACCCGGAGTATGTGATTTCCCCGGTATAAGCTACATCTAGCTAGCATTCCGCTATCCGCCACCTGGGATCGTCCCCGGTTGGAGAACTAGCAACTCCGCCGGGTTTTAAGACTAGTTAATCAAACATAAAGAAAAGTGTTTGATCAAATTTTCTAAAGCAATAGAAATCTTTGGAATTTATAGTCACTCGCAGCAATATTTGACAAGAAAGTTGTTCTAGTGAGCGTAGAAAGTTAATAATTTCTGTATCAATTACCATAAATGGGTTGGGGCTGTGGATGTGCTATAATTCACTCAGCACCATCAGAATAGTTTTTAAAATATACACATTTTATTGTTTTGGTGCATAGAATTCACGTTAAGAGTTTATACTGGCATTTTTTCAATATAATAATAATAATAATACTCAGAACACCTGCAATTTCTATTACAGATGTAGATCGTGATCCCAAAAGAGCATATTATTTCACCCTACTTGTTTTAAAATAAGCTTTTCCATTAATTTAATAACTTTTCCAATACTTACACGCAGTATGCAACACGTCCCTTAGATTCCAATGGATTTTCTTCTCTGTTTTCTTACATACAAAGAAGATGGAAGTGCTTTCTGAGAACGCCGGTATACAAATAGTAATGTAATATATTTCTTGTTTAGAAAGTAATAATAATAATAGAAAAAGCAATATGGTTTGCTCAAACTCGATTTTCCTGTTACTCGTAGATATTCCGAGCTATTAAATTAATAATTAGTAAAGTTTCCAGCTAATATAACATATACCGTAGGCTTGAATGCAATTGAATTATTAGCCGTTAGAAGCTGTGACTTGCTTTTTAGTTTTCCTTGTTTGTACACTCGCGTACTACTGTACAAAGTTCTTAGTATTTTGGAATCGGTACTACTGCAGTACGTTGTCTATTCTAAAGTAGAAAAATGTAAGAGTTATATAAATTGCTTACTTAAGTAAAATCTTCATTATGTGGTTACTGCTTTGTTCTCTTATCATACTCACGGAACAGTTTAGGTTATAATTTGTTCACTGTATTTTGGCAACACAACTATTAGTCCATGTGGTAAGTGACAATAGTTGTAGTGAAAGGTCCTCTCTGTATTGCAAGAATGTAGCTAGGCGATGCATTAAATCATAAGTTGCTAATTGCAGCTTTGAAATTAAATTCTAAATTGAAGACCTATTGGAAGTGCAAAACAGCCTGTCGTTATATGATTGCTTGTTTGTTTGTTTGTATGTGGTGCTACGTATAGTAATTTATATATTTTGTCACTGGGCTACCTATTAGTTTGCATGTTTTATACAATCATTACTAAATTATCATCCATACTGAATTCAATCCTTTTATTCATTACTTCCGGTAACCTGTGACCCTTTACGTTCTGAACCAATAGTGACGGCAACGTAAGATAGCATTTCCTCCACGTTGCTGCTAAAACCGAAGTTGTGTATGCCTAGAGATCTTGTTTACCCTTGTACTTAGAGTGTGCGAAAGTGCAACCAAATCTTACATAGTACCTAGGAAGGAACAAGTTGATTAAGCATGTTTAGCAGGTGCTTATTGCGTGTATTACAAGGCAGCTACTATGATCGTTTTAATGAGGGGAATCTAATAGGTGTTTTGGAATATAATAAGGAAATTTACTTACTGAAATGCTACTTTCATAGGTACATCAATAATTTTCTAGTTTTATTGACCACTGAAGTATTTCGTATATTACAGTTGATTTATTTGATATAGACTTGTCGCAGGCATTATCTTATGCGTTTATTGTACTTTATCATACATATTTTATTACTGTTGCTTTGAAATGAGCTTGATAAGTTATTGTCTACTTAAATGTTATATTCAAACAAAGCTGCGAATAAATATCGCATGATCACAGAATGTTATTATTGATACTTTAAAATACAAAATCTATAACTTATTTAGCAAAATTCCACGATAGACTATTTTATAACGCCATTGTCCCTTTTTTCTATTATTTCGGAAAGGTATTGTCTCATAATGTGTATTTTCAAATTTATTGGGCTGGCTAAGTTCCTTTCCAATTCAAAAATTCGTCTTCTATTGAGCTTTGGTAGTAATAACATAAGGCTTATTGCCTGATCACGGAAAGGTCAAAAATAGGAGTTTGTAAACAATGGCATTATCTATGTTTTGTTGCTGCTCTACTCTAGCGAGGAGTTATATTGAAAACTTCTACATTAATAGAGTAGAGATCATTGAATAGTAAACTTAGTAGCCTCTCTGTGCGTTTATGGTTGCTTCAGAGATGTCACTTAATCCTTCAAACAGGAAACTTAGACGAAACTTGGGAATAGTTGATTATGACCGCCAACTTCGTCGTTTAGAAGGACACCAACAAATTGTCGCGTTGATCATAACAGCAATTAAAATGCTGCGGGATCACGCGTTTGCTGAATCATTACCGGCATTTGGTAAAAGTTGGTGGATGTGGAACCGGATATGAGGCGAGTGGTCTCGTGGCGGAAGGGCGGGTGGTGAGTGAGCTGAGCAGCAATACACACCAAGGGTCGTCGGCGTCACGCAAACGGCGGTCACGCGCGGTCTGCAGCCGACAGCTGCAGACCTGCAGCGCAAATTTAAAAGCCGCATTTTGCTCACTAACATAATTCAACGACGCCATTATTCGCGCCGACAAAGATCGTGATTAATTACGGAGATATGTTCGAACAAATAGGATTGCCCATCCGCCGCCCTTGCTGCAAACAAAGGCGAAGGTGATCGCGCTGCTGCGGGAAGAACTAATTTCGGTTAATCAACTTCATATAGTCGGCAGTCAACCGCGAAGTTAATTAAATTAAGTTTAATTTCGAACAGTTTCATTCCGCACGCATATGCTTTCTGCAAGGACAGCATAGGCGCTTTGTGGAAAATGTTACAAGCAGACGCTACTGATCACGGAGAATAGGGGCATCGAAGAGATTTTCAAATAACACTTTTAAGAGGCTAGTACGTGCCCTACGGTTTGACAATATAATTTCGCCTGTATAAACAGAAAACTGTTCCCCACGACGCGACGTGGAACACACTTGACAACTTTGATACAAAGCCTCTTTTTTAGAGTTTTCAGTCAGACTATTGTTTAGAGCACTCGAAAAGTCTTAAGCATGAAGTCAGATGGGGCCATATCTGGAGAATATGGTGGGCCTTATCTCAATAATCCCTTTCTTCGACAATGGCCCTGTGAATAAGGGTGTTTTTATGCTTCAGACTTCACTCCCTCTTCCCTTTATTGAAGTCGGACTTGACGATTTCTTTGTTATACACAGTTTCGTTCTTTATAAATAATTCATTCAAACAGTGGCTGCTCGTGATAATCTGATAATTGTATTAAATTAACGACAAACCTACATTTCGTTAATGTTTTAATCCAAATATAGCGATTATTTGCTATTTTAATAATCCAGAAAGATCTTATGCACAGAACAAAACATATTCAAACAGAACACAAAATGTATAGAAGTGTTAAAAAACGAAATACGATAATAATTTATTTAATAATGGAACAAAACAGAGCGGAAAAAATCAGAGCATGTAATGCACCACATCCACAAATTCATTTGTTTTTTTTTGTAAATGTCCACGGAAAGTGTCTTGTAAAATTACGAGTTTGAACTTAATGTGATCCCGGTATAGGCCGTTCAAGTTATTTATTTTATCGGTTTCAGGATATTAATCCCTTGTTTACATATACAAAAGTAGGCTGGTAACTATTTCATAACTGATCTGTACGGTAATAGTCCATTACCGTACATGGCAACCATTACCGTACATGGCAACCGATAAACTATTGAACAAACCAGGGATGTTATGAATCATAACATTCCTGGATATGTTAATAGCTATTATCCTTTTCAGCTAATAGGACAGTCAATAGAGACATTTTCTACCTTGCAAAAGGTCAGGGAAAGTTGTAATTTGGCATACTTGTACAGTCGCATGTCCTCATCGACATACTAGTTTGCGACCTTGAAAGGGCTCCGCCCGCCCCGCCAGCGCCATCTTGTTAAAAAGGTACCAAAAACCAGTTTTTCATATATATCTCCTCTCCTCTGCTATTTAGGCTAAAAATAGTTATTACAAGAATTGTAGGAAACAAAATTGCCTACAACTTTTGTCTGAAACTTTTTTTTTGTAATATGAATAATTTATGAGATACAGCGAAGTAAGGCGGAGCAAATTTTCGAAATTTGCAAAATTTGCGAAAAAGCTCCAATTTTCTTCGAAATTTCGGTTAATATCTATTAAATATCTAATTCAAGTTTTTACTCATTTTCGCACAACGGTGCGAATGTAGTACGAAATATAGAGGTAATATGGAAACAGACTAATAGTATATTATGTTATTACGTCTTCTCTGTTCTACCAAGGGAAAATTAAGTTCCTACATATACTCCAAAAGTACGAATACCTGAGCCAAACTGTACAAGTCTTCAAAGAGCCAAATGTCGATCCGGAAGTCGTAACTAACGCAGGGGAAAATTTCCTAATCCCGCTTTACGGAGTTCCAAAAGAAAACGTCACTTTTTATTCTCTTCGCTTTCAAAATTTTGCAAGATCCGTTACAAAAAGTGAGTTGAATCTTGCTGCTTCACCACCTACAAGAGAAGCTGCACGTCTACATTCTCTTCGGACCTACCACCAAGTTCAGAGTTGGTACGATATAACAAACAATCCAGAAGAATGGGGATGGCAAAAAAGCAAATTCGGACTCACTCCGGTAACAACAACAAAAGATCCTGCTCCTGAGGCACTACTGAAATTTATTTCATGCAAATGTAGAAATGGATGTGGTCAAGCGTGTAGTTGCAGAAAAACAGGCTTGAAATGCTCTGTTATCTGCACATTTTGTAATGGTGACTCTTGCGAGAATGTTCTACAGATTTTGATAGATGCTGAAGATGACGAGACAAATGACGAGACATTAGTTGACAGACTACTGACGTTTGACGATGACGATGAAACCGCTGAAAAAGGATCAGAAAAGGGTGACAGCGATTCTCAAGAAGAAACTTTGCTCCGCCTTACTTCGCTGTATTTCATAAATTATTCATATTACAAAAAAAAGTTTCAGGCAAAAGTTGTAGGTTTTGATTCCTACAATTCTTGTAATAACTATTTTCCGCCTAGATGGCAGAGGAGAGGAGATATATACAAAAAAACTGATTTTTGGTACCTTTTTAGCAAGATGGCGGCGCGAGCGGCGCCCTTTCAAGGTCGCAAACTTAGTATGTCAATTAGGACATGCGACTCTACAAGTATGCCAAATTAGAACTTTCCCTGACCTTTTGCAAGGTAAGCCCTAATTTATGTCTCTATTGACTGGGCTATAATCGTAGGTTTGAATGTTGGGAATATTACTTGTGTATGCTATCCTTCTTTGTAACTGCATAAAGCAACCGAAATACCCCAGATAAATAAACACGTTCCAACTGCAACCGATATGGTGTTGAAACACGGCCAACAAGGATACAAGAACGTCCTTGCTGCATGGACGTCATTTCCAATCTCCAAAATTGCACCACATTTGTTATCGGCGCGGCGGCTACCTTTACACAGTAACTGTAATCATGACGATAAGTCTGCGAGTTTACGGCGGTCTCGCCTGCAATACCGAGATGTTTCACGTCTCGTTGATACTATTATATCGCCGATTCTGCAGCGACATCTTTCTATCTCGTAATTCCCATATAAGTGTGGAACACATTTCGTAGCGCCCTCGGTAACTGCTTGGTACAGTCGGCGCCTTAGAAATCGGGATACGTAATATGTTGTGCTGTAATATTTGATTTATTATTATTATTTTGCTCTGGTTACTTCATTAATGTGAGCTGGCATTTCATACTTGACAAACAATAACAAATCTGACATAACAATTAAAACCATGACAACTGTAAAGGCCCAGTTTATACACTTAAAATACACGCAAAATGTATCATAGTATTGTCCCAATTTCTAAGGCGCCGACTGTACATATGGTAGATCGATTGTTTCGACACATAACTGATGTTATGTTGGCCTACTTCTTGGATTATATTATATTTTAAGCGGTATCGCATAGCGATTCCCGGATCTCATTACTTAAGGCTTAGGTTATATTATAACGGTCGGATAGATGATTTATGTAACAAGTGCTAAAAGTTGACGTTTATAAAACGAAACCGAAGGCTGAGTTTCATAACATGTCTCGTGCATAAACGACTTTTAGCACGCGTTGCATACAATATTTTATCTACGACCTTAATTTTACTGTTATTAATCCATAAATATCGATTTAACAAAGGTTTGCATCTACGACACTTCTAATTTATGTCATAATAAACAGTAGGCCATGCAGCGCGGGCGAATGTTTGCGAATGATAGTAGTCAAGGTCAGTTACGAAATGTAATTATTAATACTCCGCATCTTACTGTATTCATTACATAACGCTTTAATTATTTCAAAAACACTTTACCTGTAACGCAAGAAGCAACTAGAATAACTTTACAAGTTGTTCTAGTTCGAAATTGTAGTTTTATTCCCTCACTTCACTTTTAGCACATGGGCTAAAAGTAAACAGTTGATTTCTTTAACCACGCTAAACTATAAAACGTCACTTTTAGTGAAACAAACTAGCGCTAAAAGGCCTACTTGTAGTGGTGGTCGTAGATAAAAGAAAATGGGGGTGGTCGACACGTATGTTAGTGAAATCTTGGCAAAATTCAACTCTGCGTTGCTTTTGTTTAGGGGTCAAGCTGCGAGGAACAACTCATGCACACATTTTTCTGTTACCTAAATATTCAACTAGCACTTTTGGAACCGTTCATCTGTTGTCTCATTTTCTATAATATTAGGTGTGTATCGGTTTCAGCACATTCTTTGGCTTTTTTGAAATTTTCATAATTTAAGACGGGGCGATGTGAATATATCTCAAAAACAGTTGATCTTTGCAAATGTTCTTTTCCATATACAGTTTTTATGATTTATTTCCGTAACGGTTTTCTCAAGTTTGAAATAATACCTGATATTCAGTCGTTATTCGATTTTACCAACACAACCAAGTTAAGTTATGGAATCAGGTGTTACTTGTTCAAATGTACAAACCACAGAACAGTTGAACTGCTGTTCCAGCACGAGTTACAGAACTTTTTTTTATCTGGCCTCGTGAATCGCTATAATCAAAATCCACAACAGGAAACTTTTTAACATTTTAAATTAAAAGGGGCACAGCAAATGGATTTGCAAACAGCAATTTAAATAAAAAACATATTTTATGCGTTAATCGCGATAATCAAAAGTTACAACGGAAACGTAATATTATAAATGATCTCGAGAAAATTGTAGAGGTACAGATGAGCGATAAAGATTAATTATTCTACAACCAAAAAAAAATGTAATGGCGAAATTAAAGGTAATGAAAGTGTAATTAAAATGTAAAAAAGCCCATGATATTGTAACGCTAATTGCATATGTAAACAAAATAAATTGGGCCTAAAATAAGTAGGTGAATGCTTTTATGTATATTCATGACGACATTTATAAGGGCTGTATATTTTATTGTGCTAAAAAATTCATGTACTACTTCTGCCTAGTAATGTTGCGTGGCACGAGTAACAGTGCTTTTATTATTTCCAGGGATCATTGCCTGGCGCAGCTTTTATTTTTCCTTCCCGTTGCTTTTCGCTACTCACTCGTTGTTTATTTGTTTTTTTATTTTCAGCTGTTTATCCTGATATCACTTATTCAGCTAACTTTTTGCCATACGTAGGCGTTGTACAAAAAATGGATAGTATAGAGTATAGAGTGATCTATGATTTTTGTAAAACAAAAAGTGTCACGTCGCAGCTTCATTCAGAAAATATTGAACGTCAAAGAAACCTCAAATGTTTTCAATTGTATTGCCAAGCTTCTATCAAGAATACAAGGAGTACCTCGAGGATAAATATTTTCGATCACTCGTTGTTATAGCTCAGTGACATTTAACTTCAAATCGATTATTACCAGTACAGGCGTGGTGTTATTTAAAACGTTATCTCTATATGCACCTTTATGCTAGTATCTGTCGTTCTAAATGTAGATAATTAGGAAACCAGCTTGCTTAACAAACGGAAGTATAAAAAAAATTACAAACAAAAACGTGTAGACGTAAAGATAAAATCTTTATATTGTTATTATAAATGACGTAGTATAATAAATCATAAGAAAGAAATATTCAAAACTAATAAATTTGGAAGGTTACAATAATTAGATCTTGATGGGTGTAAAAATTTCGAATATGAATAATGAAAGTAATTGATACAATGAAAGGAGCCATTTGATGGTGCGATATTAATTGAAATAAATAAACTTAATGGTTGTATTAAATGTTAATAAAGAACAAAGCAAGGTACTATTAGATAAATGTATTTGTTAATAATAATCAGACTGAATATCCTGTAATAGTATTATTTTAAAATATAGGAAGTGTGCACTAAGAATTATATCGAATAGGGATAGAAATTTGTTTAGTTAGTTACTGTAAAACAACTCATGAAAGCATACATGTAATTTTGAAATAACCAATTTGGTGAAAGAAAAATAGAAATTATGCCTTAATTTGTGTTGGTTTTGGTAATGACAAATTAAAAAAGGGCTTTAAACAAATCTACGACGTCGAACAGGTGAAATATAAAATGGAATTTATTGAGACATCAAGTGGATGAAGAGATTATACTCATACAGTTAATTGGAGATATAGAATACAGAATGTTATATTAGTTGAAGAGATTTGAATTTATTCATACGTACAAGATATTAGTAGAGGATTTTACAAGTTATTATTTGATTTGGATATTCTGTGAGTATTACAAGAGACATCGGACTATCTGCAAAAAGGGAACAACGTTAGATTTGGAACATCAGAATATAGCAACTTACCAGGAGTTAGTTCGTGTGACAGTGACATTCAGGAGGAACCAGTACTGGATTTTGGGAGCAGAGGAGTTGGTTTGACAGGACGGATGCAGTTGAAAGGATTCACAGACCATCATAGGTGTTGCTGTTTGTGAAGTGGGCAGTAGGTGTTGCAGTCTGTCGACGTCAGGTTCCGGTATTTGTTGGATGTTGCAGTGAAAGCTAGAGCAGTTATAGAGGTTTGTGTAGATAAGTTGAGAAAGCATTTTGAATAACTGTCAATAAAAGAAAGTGATAATACGGATTGGGCCATAATTATATATAACAGTTTATTTATTTATTTATTTAGCGTATGGCATACAAGGCATTACAAATTATATAATATAATATAGTGTATAAACATATGCAACATGGAGTCAACACAAATGATAAAATGTTCATAAAACATAGACATAAATTATATACCAAACAACGATAATTATACTAGCAAATAATTAAAATATTATGATTAAACATTGATATCTAGTTTGCTTAACCAGTCTACGGCTTCTGACGTTGCTTCGAGAATATCCTGCCAGGGCCCTGGGTAGGCTCTTAGGGAACACTCGGATGCAATATGCTGCATTGTCTGATGAGCATGGCCGCAATCACATTGTGGCGTAGTGATTTTGCCCCATTTATTAAGCATGTCCGCACATCTACCAAATCCTGTGCGGAACCTGTTTAGGGATACCCAGGTTTTACGGTTCAGGTTGAACCCTGGAACTGGCTGATTGGTAGGGAGTGCGTTGTGAATGTGCGGTTGCGTGCTGGCTTCCCACCTCTCTTTCCATTCTTCATTAGGATCGTAGTTTTCCGACAGCAGCGATTGGGACGTCAGTAGTGGGGGATTTCTGGATCGTAATCTCTTCTTTGCCAAATATGGCATGTCTTGATGAATTGGTAGAGCGGAGTTAGACCTGAGCTTATGGTGCTGCTGTACTAGAGCATTTTTTCTGCGGATATCAGGTGGGGGTATTCGGCTAAGAATTGGAAGCCACTGAAGTGGGGTGCATCTTAGGGAACCCGAAATGATACGCATTGTGTTATGCAGCTGAGTATCAACATAGTGAACGTGGGAGCTATTAATCCACACAGGTGCACAGTACTCTGCCGTTGAGTAGACCAATCCAAGAGCTGAGCAACGGAGGGTTGTAGCTGATGATCCCCACGACGTTCCGCATAGCTTTTGCAGGATGTTAGTTCTTGTACTCAGTTTGGCCGAGACATTTTCTAGATGTTTCTTGTAGGATAGAGTTCGATCAAGAGTTACCCCTAAGTATTTTGGATATTTATTGTGTGGGATAAATGTGTCGTGAAGCTTAATGTTTAAATTTCTTTGGGCTTGTTTGTTGTTAAGGTGAAAGCAACACGCCTCAGTTTTGGTGGAGCTTGGACATATATAACAGTAATGAGATAACATGAACAACAAAATAGAATGTTTGAGTAAGAAAAAGATGACCATACGAAAAAAAATATATATTTTAGTAGGCATATGTGTTTGCCATCTGTCATAATTAAATGTGGGTCAGGCCTACTCGAATATTTGCTACTATGTTTATCTCTTTCTTACTCAAGCAAAACGTGTTATTTTCTTGTTCTTGAAAATCGCACTTTTATAAATTTGGCCAATCCGATTTCAACATATTTGAGTTAGCCCTCAATGAAATATTGATTTCATGGAAATCATTACCACCTTGCTGATATCCTCAAATCAGCACGTGATTTATTTTCGGAAATCTTGCGCTTTTTCTATTTTCTCGAAATCAGGTAAACTACATAGATATCACGTTTTTTAATTCAATAAAAGAAAATATACAGTAATAATAATGAACAATTTTCAGACAATGAAGGGGGAGCTACTGAATCAAGATCAATATGGCTTTTGGAAAGGGTGATCGTGCATAGATTTCTTCCTAGCACTCGAATTAATTACTAAGAAGCAAGCATCGCATTTATTAATATACGAAAACTCTCAATACAGTTATCACGCATAAACAAAAATGGATGCAATTTCATCAGATCTTTAAAAAAACATATTGTTCAAACTAGCGTTTGCCCATGAGGTAAAGCAAGTAAGTGAAATTATACGGACACAAAAGCGCATTCAATTAGAATATAAAAATTAGTTTCACGACATGTGCCAATTGAACTGTTTGTATAAAAGACTCAGCTTTAGTGTCGTTTTACTGGGTCACGTTGCGATACTGTAAGGAAGCTTTATGCAGACTGCGACATTATAATACTATCACTAGGTCAGATTTGACAGACATTGTAGCTCCAAATCGGTAAAATCCCAAAAAATCAAAACGTGTGGCAACTCTATACTTGGGTGACTTAAATATGAGTCTTCATAGTAATGGTGCAGTTTCACCACACTTTACAGAAACCCTTAAGATATTTAATCTGGCCCCGTTAATTACGAAACCAACCCGAAACACACAGCATTCTAGTTTGTTGATTGATGTAGTTAACAGACGACTAATGTTTATAAAAGCGACAATACGTTCAATCTTTTGACGGCAGTGACTGGTTGATCACCCCGCACGCACTTGCGTTGGCATTGGCTGGTTTCAATAATTCCATGGCATCACTGATTTTTGTAAAAATGCTGGTTTTATTTTTTTTAAATGCTAGTTTTATTTTTTGCATTCCTTCGGTTATGGAAAATGAAAAATGGTTAGCAACAGTATGAATAGATGCAGTATTTTTTTCTCTACAAAAAATGTATTTACACTTTATCTCTAAAATAATTAGGGGAGCCAATAATTGGACATTAAGAATTTAACACGACATGAAAAAAAAATTGACCGGAAGTCGACCTCGGAAAAGAAATCCGATTTCCGGTTTCTATATATTTTTGGAATCTACTCTTCAAGCTGAGTCGAATGATATATATCTCGTCCTCCTAAAATATATCTCCATTTTCTTGCTTTTCAGTTAATAATAACAAGTGGCAAAAAATATTTAATTTCATTAAATTCATTTTTATTTCAAGTAGATAACATGTTGAACAGCCCTGGTATGTGTTGTAAAGTTATTGTAGCGGTAAAAATTATAATGACTCAAAACTGATGTGCCTGAACTAATCTATAAATTGTTACCGTGTACTTATTAGCACATAATTAACGTTTAAAACCATTTTAAAATTTAAATTTCGTCTAGCAAATTACAGAAAATCGTTTTTATACTTTTTTTTCTCGATAACGGTTGCAGATACGAAAAAACTGCAAGAGAACAAAAAGATTCTAAACAAAACAGAAAACTCAATTTGTTTTTTAGAATCTAACACCGGCGCACCGCAAAAAAGTTCAGGGGGAGAAAAGGAAGCATGACCCCTGAAAAAATATCTCCCTGTAGATTCTCACAACCATTTGATATGCTCAATGATGTAAGCCCTGCAGCGTAACCTGTATTCCAAATTTGAGCTAAATATCTCAAAAACTGCAGGAGCTATAAAGGAAAAAGTTAAAAGTTAAAAAAAAAATTGCCGGAAGTCGACCTCGGAAAAGAAATCCGATTTCCGGTTTCTATATATTTTTGGAATCTACTCTTCAAGCTGAGTCAAATGATATATATCTCGTCCTCCTAAAATATATCTCCATTTTCTTGCTTCTCAGTTAATAATAACAAGTTAACAAACGTGCTTTTTGCCTATATCAATACTAGCTTATGAGTTCGAAACAGCAACTACGATACACATTTTTAATTATATATAAGGACTATTTCTATATACTTCTAAACTCTGAGGTGTATTCATTTGTTACCAGACACAGGCTACAATTGGCGACTCCAGTCACATCTCATATCAAACTAAACTTTCATATCCTTTAGTAAAACAACCTTGTTATATAATTATACAATTTGTGTTCCGAAGTGCGTTCTGAACGAGTGCAAGAAGTAATCCACGGAACTACGCAAATCGAAGGCTTGCATAAATTCAAGAAGGAAGGAAACAAAAGCACTCTTCTGAAGTTTATTTACTTAAACAGCGTAAGGTAGTTGAAAACGATTTGTAAGAAATAACTCTATACACTCTCAGGAAGAGCGCAGTAATGATATAATGCGCTAGTTTTTTACAACACTGGAGCTCAGTTTGTTCGTCAAAGTGAAGTTTGATATCTACTGGAACGTCAAATCTCAGCTACTATTACTTTGCTATGGCCGTTGTATTTGTTCTATCAAATTAGATTTTGAACTATTTAAGGAATGCTCTTTCATGGATTTTCTTATCAATTAAATCCTAAAGAATTAATATTTATATAAGTACTCTGATCCGTGAAAGTAATATTTATTGGTAATTGCTTTCGAATAGTGTGCTTTATAAGGTATGACTTGTTGGATTCTCCGACGAAGGAGCACTATATGTATAGTATTTTTTCTGGAACAGTGAAGTTGAAAGCCGACTATAAATATACACAGGTGAGATAGCACTCAGGCTGCCAGACCAACTTCCACACTTGCTAAATATACTTTCCATGCTTGCACATACGACTGCATTGGCTATTAAAATGCCGTTTTAAATTATATACTAAGCTTAATTTACTAACTTTATATAAATAAAATGTACATTATTCTCCGCAACGTCACGCGGCGACTTTCTGCTTGCCATGTCGAATTGGGGCGCGGTTGAAAGCATGATAAATTTCCATTGAAAGTAGTGTAGCAAATCTAATATCATACAGCAGCATTGGACTTTTACAAAAACCTATGTTTTTCAAAAAGAGTTTTTTGCATTTAACTGCAATTTGTTTTTGTTCTTGCAGCATCCATGGTATCTAATCAGTGGCATATGTTGGGATACACATTTATTCTGTATTTAAAAGCTGGTTGTGAAAGGATAATTGTAGTATCCATAACAGAAAATAAGGAAGTCTCGAGTTTCGAATTCTAAAATGCAGAAATTTAGTTTTGTAATAATTAATCCAAAGAAAATACACAGTAACAAAACAGACATAGATATGAACTTTTACTTTTAGTAAAACACAAGTTTCCCTCGTCTTTTTGACGCAATACATTTTTGCTATATTTTGGGTAGGGCACTTTCGAGATAATTGCTATTCAAGTTTTAAAACATATATATTTAAAACACGTACTTAGAGAGTTTCAAATGTTTATTAACTAATGAAAAATTACAAATTCACATAGATATAAAAAGTACAACTAAATTAGGCGTTTAAATTATCCACCGTTTTATGCCAGGTTGTCTGGCTCTAAGTTTAAGGCGATACTTGGAGCAGTTTTTGACACTCGACAGTTAATGTTTAATTATATGTATTGAATCAAAACAATTTAGAAGAGTAAGTAAGTATTTAGGTGGCGTTAGTTTTCTATTTATCGCTGCAACTACTACCCTCAAAATGCTTCATGTGGAGCGTACAACTATTTGAAACCAGATGGCATAGGAAATATGTGTCGATAAAATGTGCATCGTTCTCAATTTACTTAACTGTCTGGTCACTAAAAATTTCCAAGAAAATGCAGTCAAATGTGGAAAGTTAAATTAATTATTGTTTTATATGTTACATGGACGTGTAAGACGTAGAAATATATCTAAAGAATCTGTTATTGAGTGATTTATTATCGCCCATTTGTATACAATTTTAGAAGCGTGTAGATCTGGACGAGCATTAAATAATATTTTAATATCTTTGTTAGTGGGATATACGTTACTGGCATAGTTATGTAATTTCAAATGACCTAATTATACCCTTCAACATAAATTCACTTAACCTTATCAAAATATTAAGTACAGTACCTGAATGTTATTTTACCGATGTGCAGACACTGGCTTTCCATGTCCAATAGAGGTCTATCCTTTCAGTTTTCTATTTATCTAGACATTTAGACATTAACAATAATTACCTTCAACGTTTATCAAATTAGTGCAGAAACCGATTAAAAAAGCCTATCAAGTGCATGTATTAAATAAAGTCACTGAGGATGAAATGCCTTTTAATCTCTCTACTTTAAATAAAAATAGCGAACCGAATAATATTCAGAAAATTCACATGTTAGTTCTGTGAGATTTATCCGGTTCTTTTTTTGACAGCGATTATTCATTTACTATAGATAGATAACAGCAACACTGCTATATATGTACATCTTATATTTCCATATGGAAATACATAAACGCTCGCAATTTCTATATGTTTATCGACGTGTATGGTGCATTTTCCAGGGAATAATAATTTATAGAAATAAACTAGGACAAGCATGCAACCACAACGCCCAGGCTGTTGTTATGAGAAGCGTAAATGACAAATATAGTAATTAAACAATAATAGTTATTTGTGTACCAAGAGATGTAAGTAGCTTTTACCAGTCGTGGACAAGTTTGCAGCTCAAGAGAAGGGAGGGGTGGCAATACAGTCTGATACTGGTCGAAGATGTTTATTTCCCAAATTGCATACACATTTGTTTTCACAATCGCGTAAAGTAAAAATTTCGGTTTATACTTTTGACAGTTGCGATTAATTTACGTTTGCATTTGAATTACTAAAAACAACTAACACACTGGTAGACTTATTGTTTTTGGTATTTTTCGTTGTATAGTGATTCAAAAATACCATAAATTCCCTAGGGACGTAACTGAGCTACTTACGCTCCGTCGTCAATAGCAATTAATACCTTTACCGTAAAATCATGATAGCTATTATTATCGTCAATATCTTCAAATATGGCAACGATACGAGAGGATACTTGAAGGATTGTCAGCTAGATTCAGAGAGAATGACGTGCAGTTTTTTAAATGATGTTTTTAAGTACCATGAGCGCCAACAAGTCTTTAAATTACAGAAAATATACTTAGATAGGTCTAAAACTTATAAACTCACATATTCACAGCAGCCAATAACACAATATCTGAAATACAGAAGGTAGCAGTAACGAAATCAGACAACAAATGACATAAACATGGCATAGGATTTATTGAGCAGCGCTGCATATAATAGTCAGTACAGTAGTTCGTAAAGGCGTTATTTGTGCAAAAGCTGCAAATAAAAATATCACAATAAAACAGATAATGCAAGTTCAATCAAGTAAGATGGAAATTATATACTACGAACAACTTTAATTTATCTACAGTAATACAGCTAGAGCTTATAGTACGAGTATTACCTCAGTGAGTGTTAATTACGTCGTGAGTTACTTATCTGAGGGCTCGGGCTTCTGCAGTGGATGAATTGAGTAGCCTTCAAACGGGCTCTTACAGGTATGCTGCCGCAGGTCGTGGGTGATGGCCGAGATCACCAGCGGATCACTTAGGCGATGTGGCCCAAAATTAATTATGCTCCCAGAAGCAGGAGGTAATGTACGCCTTCTCGAAGTAAGCCGAACCGACGGAAATTTACAACGCTATCACCAAAAATAAAGTAACCAACTCACCCTGAACTCAAGGCGCATTTAATGGCCATTCCCCAGAAAAGCCTTGCCGGCAATGCAGATAACCGACTATCCGCGAAATATGAGAGCGGCCGCTTAGGCTACGAAGACCGCCTTGAGATAAATGATCATTTACACGACCAAGAATTATGCACAAGATAAATCCTAATGCTAATTACACTTTTACACGTAGCAGTAAATCTGTTCCCTACAAACAACATTTTATTTAACGTACGTACGGCAACGAAAGTGGAACATCTTACAATCGTTATTTACTATCTATCTTAATCTACAATGAGTTTAACTAAAGTGAACGGAAAGAGTAAAAGAGGGGCTGAGGGACGCCCCTGTTTTTATACGTTTATAGATTTCATATGATAGTCGGGGTGTAATTAGAAACACGGTGATAAACAGCTAATATCCAGAGGCTCAGAACAAAGGTGTTTATTAACAATCAAAACAATAGAGAAACTATTTAATAATATAAACACAGATCATGTATATTTCTAAGTTCTTTTCTAAATTGTACCTTCTAAGTCTCGGATGGTGTAGCTTGAACAAGCGTTCACCTTCGATCTGTAGAATTAAGAAACGCTCTTTCTGGTCATAACTTGGATGGGAGTTCCATGGCTGCTTCTCGGCGTCTCGTGATATGGCTGTCACGGAAATAGTTGGTCCCGGATGTCATAATAACATCATGGCAGTCGCTAGTGGGTTGGAAGTCCTCATAAAATGTACAGTGACGCCTATAATTGGCCTAACGGCTGTTGTCTGAGTACCAAAATAAATTAATAAATAAATAAATAATTGTATGTATAGTTCATCCGCTTTCCTAATTTGCAAGAAGTCTCTATTGTGCTCCACAGATAATTTTAACCCAACATTCACATTGTCACACATTTATACTGAGTTTCGTAACTTGTTTTCATCTATAATGTCATCTTTCACATTCCGTTCTTTTGGCATGTCCATTTCCGGGAGTTGGTTATCATATTGGCCACTATGACTTTATCGACGGCTGCCCTGATGAGACTACTGGCATAGGTTTTTCAGCTAGAACATTCTTTCTCTACTCGGATAATTCCCACCGGAAATCTTTTTCTGTATGATGAGGTGGAAGGTACCATACTTCTCTGGGCGTCACATCATAAGCCCGAGGCACGCGAGCTTTCTATAGCTAGATCCTTATCAGCGTGGTCTAGGTTGAGGCTCTGGAGCTTGCTCAAAAGCGCAGATATTGCCTTCTCGAATTTCTAGCGAGTTATCCCATTCTTCTCCAACAATACATTCGAGGTATATCATCTTAGCGACTTTTTGAAGGTGTTCTGTTATCACTGTTACGGATTTTTCTGCTACTGAGTCCTCAGTCATTACCATATATTTGGTCGTAGCCCGTACGTCTCACACGCTATCAGTTAACGATCTAATAGTCACTGCAGTCCCCGTAGTCACTAGATATCGGGTGATAATGCCATCTGCTGCGTCGCGGAGAGCTACTCTGAAGATGGTCTCAGAGTAGCAGTTGAAGAACTGGTGAGATAATATGCATCCCTGCCTTATTTATCGTTGTGTTACTAGACTTTCGACCCTGACCCCAGATCTCTGACATCAATGCTCGTGACATAATCCATTTTTATAATGGGAGTATGCTTTTTATGTCATCAGCATAGCTTCCATCAATATCTTTAAATATGATAACTCTAAGAAACGTGTATGTAGTCATTGTTCGGTACTCACTTTATCAAATTTACGATTTTCTGTTGGATGTTTTGAAACTTATTTGTATCAGTTAGAAACACACATAAGCAGTTTCTTCTAACATTGCTTCGATAACAATGTCAATATTTTTCTCACTTGATACTGAATTAATTGTATGACATGCGGTAACAGTTAGACACTCTCTGTGATCCCAGCAGAAGCAGATCTACATCAGGGACGCGACCCTGCCGACACGATCTGTGGTTTTCTCTCACCTCCTAACAAAGGGCAATATTAAAATAAAAATCACGTAACAATTAATAACATTAAAAATAATTTTAATGCCGCTATCAATTTATAAACAATCAGCTCTATCTTTATCAGCAGCATCTTTATATCACTGTGATTAGTTTTTTCCAGCCGGTTTTTTAGTTAACAGATTTTTTACTGCACTACCTACGATTTGTTATACAAGTTTACTTAACAGATGAAACATGTACGAATGGTTTTTCTACATTTTCATATCTTCTTCTCTTTCTTTATTCTTTTACCGCCCCCTATTTTTATTCAACGCCCCCTAATTGCACCTGAGGTTACTACCGTCCCCTTGAAACGAAGCGATCATAGTAATACTTTTTAAGAAATGGATCCTTCGATAGTGCTACGTCCTTCTGTAGTGCTACATAACAATTGCCCTGTTATTACAACTGTGCATATTATGTACTAGAATAATTGCCGGAGGAATAAAAACTTCAAGACTACCAACATGTAGAGCAAGCAGCATTTCTGAAAGGATTCAGTACCTGTGACCACCTATTGACCGTTAAAATGTTAATAGAAAAAACGACAGACTGAAACAGGCCCTTGCATATGGCCTTTGTTGACTATGAAAAGGTTTTGGACTCGGTTGAACCATATTAAACAATTTAGAACTGCCCGTGTGGATCAAGGATCAATGGTATACAAATTTATTAAAAAACACCTATGGAAACACCAAAGAGGCAGTAAGAACTCATGATACCAACGGAGAAACGTTAACACACTTGAGATTCGCTCATATAGTCTTGTCAGCAGAAAATGATTTAAAAGAAGTGATCTAAGGCAACAAGACAACAATAAGATATGCGTGTCATTCTTCACTTTACGACAAACTGTAATAGTCTGTGAACTATTTTATTCGTTCTTTAGTAGATATTGTTATCTCATTATCAGTTTCTGGATTTAGTCAGCCATAGTGTTCAATAATTGCGAAGACATGGCTGGTGTGGTAGAATCTATTTAAAGTTTAATAGTTTCTATGCTCTTACTAACATACAATATTCACAGGAGCATTAATTTTTGAAGCATTACGATCAATAAGCTGTGGCAATCCGGATTGTCAATATTATTTACTGTGCTGCCTCATGAATATTCTAATGGCATTAGGAACGCCCGTACTTCTATCTCTCGTATTTTCGTGAGCCCACGCAAATTCTTGATGAATTACTTGTCATATAAAAAATTTGGCATGCAGGGATCTGGATTTTCTTTATAGCAGATTTGTTGTTTATCACAGTTTATATTGCTACCCACACAGGGAACAGGTATTATGGAGTTCCTCACCAACTAGTAGTATTATATGTCATTTTCTCATGCGGAATGTTTAAATTCTTATATTTTGAAAATAACCACGAATTGAATTAACGTGACAGCAATCGCTCCTCGTTGCAAAGGTAATTTCTGACCTGAGCTAACTTCGTTGCAGAACTCTTGTAACTTTATTTTGCCGCTGTTAATACCACGCGGCGAGGTTGTATTTTTAGCCCGCAACAAAAAGCAATTTAAAAGTGTCCTCCATTTCCGCATTCTGATTAGGACTATCTGCAGCTGAGTGCTGTTTAACATAGGAACACAATGCACACTTACCGCATCATTTTTCTCTCATTGCGGTTTTAATTGTGGAAACTTGTTCGGTCCCCGGCCAACAAATGCGCCTCGAAATGCATCGCGACGTCGATGGCCTCCATTTATTTTATAGTGCAGTGCTCGTTGGTCTCCTGGCGTTGATGAATGGCAATAGATCGAAAATTGCATTCTACCCCGACTGCACGGAACTTTCTGATTTAATTTGGAGTGATACTTTGACGCATTTCCATCGCTGCAGCTGGGAATCTTTGCGGCTTCTCGAAGTTTGCAAAATATTCGATCAAGTCTGACCTCTTAGACTTCGGAAGAGCTTTGCGATTCATCTAGCGTCAGGGATTACGGTCAATTGAAACTCCGAAATGTCCTGGAAAGGGCTCGTAAATTATGCAGCATAAAGTCAGCTTTAGTACGTGTTAAGTGTGGTCTAATCCGCCCGATGAGTATGAGGAGAAAATTTGAAGAGAGCAATAAGTAGTGCCTGTGCTCTACTTTAGCTCGCATTTACAAGACAGATGGCGCTGCTGGAAGCGTATAATTCAGCGCTACAATAAATAATTCAGATTGAAACCAAGTGTAAAATTGGCTGCGATGTCTTGATAAACACTCGGTATTTGTGACGCCGGAGCAAACCAAGCGCGTTTTGGTATCGGCCCTTTTTCTTCGCCTGAAAATAACCGATAATGAAATATTTTTTGCGCCAAGAAGCAAGGGGCGATAACGCCCTTTACAGCAGTTTTTGTTCTCGTCTTACAGCCTCGTAATTTCCTTTAAAAGGAACGCTTCACTTACTCTAAAGACGCTTATAATTAAAGGAAAAATATTGTGGTTATTATCTTCCGAAAGTGTTTTAAAAAACTAGGAGGTAAGCAGGGGATCATATTTAAAGATTCTCTTATTTCTCGGCGGGAGCAATCGATTTTCTTAATTGGAACACATCGGTTCCGGGCGGTTGCTCCTCAAATTTTTGCGTTAGGATCTACTTAATGAGAGAATATTCCTACCGAACCGCTAAAAACTGGTTGACTGTAGGCGGGATCTGCTCCCCGTCATGAGTTACGGTGTCACAAGCATTACAAGCCCAACATTGAATAATAGCGATGCGGATTATGGTGACATGTCGCGAGTGTACGAGTCCCCACGTCATGTAAATTCATAACATGCACAAATTTAACAACATATCATTCGGCGTGCATTCCACACTTTTTCTAGTCAGTGTGCTTTTGGCGTATCACCCTATTTGAAGGCCGTAAATTCTGGTTACTTGTCTCATTTAATATGTCATATCTCGTTACTATGTAAATAGGTTGGATATTTGTTCGAAAAAACTGCATAACACTAACAAAATAAAACTTTATTAACACCAGGTTGTTGCAGTGTTTCCTGTTTTTGGTCTAGTAGCCCAGTATAACAGTGTTGAAGTTTTTTTTTTAATATTTTTAGTTATTTCTACTTTGTAGGCCAGTTAAATAAGGTCAGAACCTAAAAATAATTGGTAATAAGCAGATTCTTTAAATCGACGTTGTTCCGGTCCGGAGGAGTAGAGCTAAGGTGGGGAAGGGGTTGGTTAAATACAAAATGTGGTTTTAAAATATGTCTATCTCCACAAGGACGTCCTGATTTGGAAAAATGTGTGTGAAAGGTTTTTATTATTGTTCAGTAAAATCATAACCAAGCCCAAAGATGGGAGGGTAACTGAATCCCCTTTTCTCACTCTTAAAATGTAGTCAGTTGTTTCTCCTAAACCAGAATAATTGTGTAATATTGTGTTACGATTGAGTTTTTACGGTACTAAATGGGTGACCCATACAAAGCATGTTACTACTTACTTCCTCTTCCCGAAACGCCAATCTCCCCATTACATTCTTTCTAATTCTTGTGTACTGTACTAATTTTCGTCTATTAGGTTGTAAGTTACAATGCATAAATACTAATAATTATGTAAAAATTACGTCACTGCCGTGATGGGTGAGCGAAGGTAGAAGATCGGGAAGCATTTGTTTCTCTTTCATCCGTTTCCATATGTCCTTGTTCTTCAATATTCGATAGGAACTGCGTAATAACTCTTGGCACAACTGTAGGAAATAGTTACCAATAATGAGTTTGGAGTTGGTTGCTTCAGTGTTGTCAGAGGAATTATGCTGCCATCCCCATATTTTTGGTGTGTTTTCATTGTTTTTCCATGTTCGGATTTGCTGGTATACTCGGTAACCGTGCTGTCGCGCTGTTTCTTCCGGAAAACGCAAAGAAGATACATTTGTTTGATTTTTAATGGCTGCTTTTCTAAAATCTTTACCTTTGTGGTTATTTAGTGAAGCTTTTGTATGTGGCGCAGCCGAGAGGTTTAGAAAGAATCTGTATATAGTTTCAATTAACTATTAATTAGCACTAGTTGTATCACAACCACTCATTGTGTATAAACATAATTTTTTGATTTTAATTATCAAATGAGTTATTTAATGTTGAATACAGTTTATCTACACCTTTTCCTTTGCCTGGCTTGAGACCCTTTATATTTTTGTCAATGAGAGTAGTTGTTACTAGTAGTAGTATACTACTACTATATCTTTACAAATAGGAAACACTTCTCCATCCGTTTTTAGGTATACTTGTAGCTATATCGACAATAGGTATATGAGCATCATCCGAGGCTGTTTCCATTACGTACCCTTCTCTCATCAATTTTCAGGATTAAAATGCTCAAGAATCTGTGGACACTGCAGTGTATGAACGTGGTTACAATCAAACGAGTATACACTTGATGTAAAGTAGACATCGGCTATTGATGAAGCAGACGAACAAGGAGCTATAGAAACGGAAAGAGGGTAATTGGTGGTTGGTGTTTCGAGGGGGGGGGGGTTAATACTAGAGACTATTACACAGTCATATTTTTTCCATTTAAGAGAAGAAACTGTCTAAATTTTAAAAGTAATAAAAAGGGGTGCATCTAGTCACCAATTTTTGGGCGTTGTCATCATTTTAGCAAAAAATAGACCTCCTTCCCGCCTTAGTGCCAATCTCCCAGATCAGAGGTTTTTTATTTAATAGGACATCATTCTCTACGTAAACAGTAAGAAATCGGCATATATTATTTTTGCAGTTTGTTGATCTAAGTTCACTGGCCTATTATCTTTGAGACTTTTCAATTTATATCCTACTTTTGATGCTGCCCTTGTGTACGAAGAGTTGCTTGTGTAGTTTTTATAACTTTTCTGTTTCGTTGTCGACTTTTTCTTCATCTATTTGAAATTTCCAGTTTTTAACGTAAAACGAGAGTCATCTCCTCTTTCCACTTAAAACATTATGTCTTCAGCTTGCTTCAGATGCCCCATGGCGAATTTTGAGGTTATTTTCTTGCACATTTGGGATATGGATTATTCCTCCTAATCTGGTTGATGTTGACTGAAATAATTTCCTAGTTCGTATCAAAGTAGGATTTATTGGTATTTTTGAAAGCTACTCCTTCAGTGGCATCACATCATCAGATATGCTCTGTTGTTGGTGTCCCGCTTTCTTAGAATCAATAATGTTTTGACTCAGAAAGCGCTACCGATTCTGATAAGCCTTTGGCGCCCAATTATCATTATTATTTCACCAGAGCTTCAACTGTATTGTGATTCACCCTCTTCTGAATTAGTCGAAGCACTTCTTAATGGCATGCTACATATGCCAGTAAAATACCTTCTCCTTCGTCATAACATTCTGAAACATTTTCTTACTGCGTCTCTCCATCTCTGTCTATTGGTGGCCATATGAGCAGCTTCTAACAAATCTGCCCAGCGTTTTCGTGAGTGCCCGCGTCGTTTCTTCCTTCAGGTTGATCTTGTCCCACAAGTTATTCTATGTGTTCACTTCGATGGATACGCCGAAAAAATTAAAGTATGCGAGAATATTTTCTTCTTCTCCATCCATCCTCTATACAGGGAAGTGGTTACCAGGATAGAATAATAAGAAAGGTAATAAAGATGCGGCAACATACTGTTGCAAATAATAGATAGTAGATCTTACCAAAGCTTAAATCGTTTGAACGTTATAAAAAAAAATTTGCGGAGATTTGCATGTTGATAAAGCTAAGGAATGTGATCTAGCTAATTTAGGTTTGGCGAAGAATTTTACAAACAAGTGTACCCATCGCCTGAGAGCAAACATGATATAGCTTCGTTAAGGTAGTTCTTCTTCTTCTTGTACCTATCCGCTACAGAATTTTGGCGCCCACATACCAATCCTGACCCCTCAACTTATAACGCGGCGATTGTTATGCTGTGCCATATTCAAGAACTATTTGGAGGCAATACGTCTGCAGAATTAATACCCAAAACGATGAAGGCAGTGGAAATGCGTTTACAAGTACTTCATCTATAGACGAAGTTTGTTTTATTATGTATTAGCAGATGAGGGCTCTTCAATACAAATCCAGAAACACAGATGAAAGCACCCAGAATCTCCAATGCTGAATGCTGAATGGCTTGGGTAATATCCGTAGTCTTTCTTTTAATAAAATTATTACCTTAAAACCGTTTTCAAAATTTAGTGTATGCTTCTTGAATATAACTGATAATATTTGAATCGCTTTGATCTGCTTTTCATGAATGTTCGTTCTTCGTGAAACACAAACTGTGGGATGAAAGCACTTTGTATATACGATAATTATCGAATCCTGTCCGCATGCAAAGTTCTGGCTGCTGGTTGTGGTGACTACAATGGAACGGACCCCCATTCCATGCTTAGAGGAAAAGGAATAAAATTACATAGATCACAAGGAAACGAAGGTAGTATTATACAATGTTAATATCAGGGTAATACAAAAAAGAACAGGAATGTTGACGGGCCATGTGCTTTTGTATTAAGCCAACACATCGTCTCAAAGAAACTATTCTACTATGATAACAGTTAAGCATGCTGATTTGAAAAACTCGAAAATCATCCTCTCTTTACCTAACACCAAGCGAGTTATTTTGGTGTTCTATTTTGAAAGAGTACCTGTAGCTATAAGTCGCTATACTCATATAATTACGTGCTACTAGAACTAAATTAATATCTACTTTTCTATGGAAACATCCTACAAGTCACTGTTTTTGGGAAAAAGCAGCTGGCATTATAATCGTTGTCGCTTCCTATGTAAATGATGGAAAATGATGGAAGAAGAAAAACATTTGGTTTACTGATATGTTGAACCATAACTATATGTATATTTAAACGTTGCCATACTTTAGCTTTTTGAAAGAAAAACGCTGTAGAGAATGATAATTTCCTAAGCACTAGTGGCAAAATGCCAAATTAAGCTTCCTTAATAAGTAAGTTTGGATATACAGGTAAATAGGTAAATAGAGAGAATTCGTTGCAAACCTTTAACGTTTTAAGTCGATAGTTCGAACGTTAATCCCTAATATTTTTATTAACCCTAGGACGAATCGTTTTTAATGAATGAAGAAATAGGAAAATCCTATTCATATTGTGCTAAATGTTTGGCTAAATAAATGGCAATTTTTCCTTACACCATCTTGTGTCCGTTCTGACGCCTCTACACAAACACTTCTTCCTTACTAAAGAACATTTTCTAAACACATACATATGCATATGCATAGGGTGTACATAGTTTAGTAAAAATTGTAGGCGGTCCATCTGTATTGACAGATTTTTCTGCGCTACCTGCTCAACCTTTATTTAAAGAATGTGTTCTGATCTTAAGATATTTTGTGACGATCGATGGTTCAAATGTGCTGCAACTGCAAATGATCTATAAAGTATCCATTTGTTTAAAAAAATTTAAAAATATTTTGTAAGCTAGATCAAAGTGTGAATAATAGTATGTCATCGCTTTCTTCTGTACGATGTATCAAAACTATTGGCAAACAATGGAAATTATACTTAGATGTTGATCTGAAGAAGAAAAGAAAAGGGATTGATAGTAAATGATAAAAGATGTAGTGGTACAATAAGAAGGGGTGATTAGTAGAAGACTCAAACATCTAACATGGTAAACTGGACCGGAGGTAAAACCGACGAATGTTACAAAGTAACTTGAGTGTGTCTAGATAAAAAAGTGAAAACCAAATTGATCATATCTGTGTTAGTTGAAAAAGAAATCAAACACTCTTGGATGTTCGCAACAGAAGAGGTGCTGGTGCAGACACGGACCACCACTCACCACTTATTGATGGAAAAAATATGCTTTGAGTTCACCAGACAGCGAAAATTACATAAATGTTAGACAGAAAATGTGCTACAAAGAAAAGACGCGTACCTAATCTGGAAGTGAAACAAAAGTTTGCAGCAAGTAAGTAAAAATAATAGATTACAATAAAACAATCACAGAAGTGTGGAAAAGATGTAAGAACGTATTCAAAGAAGCATGTGAAAAAACATGAGTACGAAAAGGCAACAGGCAAACAATGTGGATCACGCATGAAACATGGGACACAATTAAAAACAGCAGGAAATGTAAAGAGCGCAAGCTGCAAGCAGTTGACGAACAAATAACGGCACGAATACAAGACTACGTTAAAATTAAAGAGAAACATTAAAAATAGAAGCAAATGTAATGATAGGTTCTTCCGGGTTATGCCGTGGTCGTCGATTTGAGCTGACAGCATGAGCAGCGAAACGTCAAGTTCAAATCGACGACCACGGCATAACCCGGAAGAACCAATCATTATGGACAACGGCCGTGAAAGCCTGCATTCGACTAGAAGCAAATTTATCTAGAAAAATTAGCCGAAACTGCACAGAGCTGACAAAGGAAATAGTAATACGATAAGGAAACTATCGACAAAACTATTTTAAGAAAGCAATATTACCGGGAAAATGATAATAAATTAAGAGAATTGTAATATGATGAATGGAAAGTTTGTATAGGTACTGATATGGGCAATTACACTAATGCAATTATGAATAATATATTGATCATCGACCTAAACTAAACTTATTATAATTGTATTCAATATCAAATATCTCGAGAAATAAGACAAATGTGACTTACTACATGATCCTGTAACAGTAAAAAAGCATTAACCCCTAGCCTACCATGTATCTTGTAAGGTCATAGACAACACATGGCATTTTACTATTACTTTTACCAAATAAACTGGCTTTGGAATGGGGAGGAGCTGAATATATAATATCTTTCCCTTAAGGTAGCCTACAGCAAAATAACGTCTACATAATTTAGAACACATTTAATCTTCACAGACTGGAAAATGTCCGCGATAAAATTGAAGGAAACCGGGCTGATAAGTAATTAAAAAGAAATAAGCCCTGCAATAAAAGTCGGCCATGATACCCTCGTTAATATTATTCTGAAGCATTATCATATAAGAAATTTTCAAAAAAACAGCACATAAGTTGAAATGATGGGTATACATCTAAATTAAATATGATGACGTAGCAGTATAATCTTAATAGATAATCGAAGATCAATGACCTTTGCTGGTAAGAATGCTGGTAGGTCACATTTCATTTAACTGCCTTGAAATTTCTCATTTTCTTCAAGATATATATAGGAAATTACTCAAACACCGGAAAATAGATAGTTTCTGTGCTTTGATAATAATATTGAATAAATAAATATTAATGATACACCTAGACCACTTATTCGATTAAAATAAATTAAATTCCTACGGCGATCGGTATAATACAAGAGAACACTGCATCTACAAGGTAGAGAAAGGAGCTTTTGTGAGAGTAAAGGGATGCTCAAAAGGTATTAAGTAATTTAGAATTTAGTGCACCGAGAAAGGAGAAATTACCTAATTCATTACTTCAATAAAAATGGTGAAAAGTCATAAAGACGCCATTGACAACTTAATGTCTATACTTTGAAGAAAACAACAGAGGCAGGTATAAGAACATTCAATACATTAAAACTAGAGAACAATTTTTTTTAAATAATTAATGGTAGAATTATACACCGGTAATCCAAGGTCATAATAGGAAGCCAGAACTTGCATAAACGTTTTGAGTGAAGGGAAAATATTCCAGAAATTGTTTTTGTTTCATTAATATTTGGATTCATCGACTGTAATGTCTAAAGTAGTTTCTACTCCTTAGGAATATTTAAGAAAAAAAATCTCCACATAAAAGTATCTCTTATATAGTCCATCTTCAAAGACGGATTGATTACCTTGAATATAAATTTATAAATAATACACTCGAATGTGGGTTTGCAATCAAAATATTGACGTCATTGCTATTGACTTTTGTTAGCAGCATTAGCTTTGAGGGATTTTTAGAGCGTGGGAACAAAAGGCACCAATGTTATTGCGGTATAGAAAAACAAATCTAGAAACTTTTTGCAAGAATATGTATTATATTTTTAAAAGAAATACCTATATAAATTCCCAACATTTGTATAGTTCGTGCGCGTGGGCTCATATATCTTAGTTCAGCCGGTTATTTTTACTTGACTGTAGACTTTGTACCCGCAGAATAAGATCAAATCCGAATTCAGCTACTGAGAGAGAATAGAAAAATAGAAAAAAACAGAAAGACAGAAAATCTAGACATGTCCTAAATCTGTAGCCGAATGTCAGATTGCATTTTGTCTATGAAAACATCTGCCACTGTGATAGGTAAAAGTTTACACTGCAGTAAGTATACTTGTGTCAAGAAACAAGGATAATAAGATGGCATTTACACAACAACGAGTGTATTAATCATAACAGTCAATAAAAATTGTTTTTATTAAGTGTTTCGTATATTTTTAGAAAAATAGTTCAAGATCAAGGTCTAATTTAGTTCTCTCTCAGTAGTTCATTTACTTCAATGGATGTATCAAGTTATAGCAAACTTCAATTTGATCATGACATGCTGCGAATGAATTTTTTTAACACACGATATTGTTGCTTCACTACATAATTTGTATATTGTTATGTAATGTTAGACAATCGCCAAGTCAATGTACTATTAGGCAATGCTCAGGGCACTTATATTAAATTTTAAAAATGCAAAACTTGCCTGTCAGTATCTTAGGCTAACTAAAATGAAACGTATTTATTACTCTCCAGTAAAATTGTTAATTGCCCCGTTCTATATTTTATCAAATTTCAATAATCCAATGGGCTTGCTCCGGCAAAACACAAGACTGATATATATCTCAGGTTATGTTGAAATTTGAATATTATATTAAAAGAGTTCTGTATAGAGTAGCTCAAATACTCAAAATTTCAGTACAACTGCTCTACTCACTTCAATAATTTATAGCCTCACAATATTGACTTACACCACAAAAGGTTCGCGGGTGCATACAGCGTCTTATTTTGATATCCAAAAGCGAAATTTGCAAGGAAACCACAGGTAAACTGAATCGAATCTCCCGCCTAGCAACATCTAACTTGGTTTTGTTTCAGATTGTGACGTAAAAACGACGCGCTACTATCTTTTGTCTAGGCTTCCTGTGAAAACTGCAAATCCTGGCATAAATCGCATTTTCTAGTGACGCCACGGGATTTTCTGGAACGTGGACGTATCTGGATGCTCGGAAATACGATGAATGTCTTCAGCAAGGTGTGTTCTCGAAGTCCACTGGATTTTCGGACTCCAACCACATAAAAACCTGCAAAATTGTACCTTTTAAGATATCGCCGACCTCGCCTCTGGAGCGGCTGTGGGTGACGCCAACGCCCTTATTTGCTGGAAGTCGCTTCCTTGGCACCAACTAATCTTCTAGGATGTTGTTACACCTCTTCCCGACCTGTGGAACTTGAATCCCTGGCTTCTGATGTTGGAATGGACTGGTATCGCAGTTTGAAATTTCCAGGTTATCGGAGCTGAACCCACGCCGATCTTGGCTTGCATAATTTTATACACTTTTTTAATTGGGGAAACTTTTAATAACACTTCCACTTATGCGCGGTGACTTGTAGAATAACTTTGTACACTTTTATTATATAAAAACACAAACAAAATCAGGAGCATCATTTGCCCACAAGTTGATATTACAGGAATTATTTTCTATTTTTTTTACAAAAGAGCATTGCATTACCTAGTAACCGCGATCTAATATTGTTCAAAGGAAATAAGTTTTGGTTACAATTTCACATAAAAGAATAAAATTTGATTAATATGTTTGTTGTTTAAAACTAGAAATTGTCTTTATTTGTTATACATAAAAATTGTCCTTTCTTGTCACATAAACTGTTATTTATAATTGCACTGGCACATGAGTTAAATTTTAACCACGTCACTAATTATTCTTCATTTCAGTTGCCCTCGTTCTGCATTGCTCTTTGCAAATTCTATCTTGCTTTGATTTCCATTTACCTTTCAGCTTGCTTGCTTTTCACTGGCCTGTACGTTTATTAATAACTGTACGCTCATATTCATTATGCACATAACCAACCTTTTGCATTATTTACTTACATTTGGTCCGGCTTCAAATATGCTTAAACCTATCATATTATTTATATTATATTAGCCATCTTAAATCTTTCTTTTACTCAAACTTCAAATTCAATCTTTCCGAAACCTGCTTTTCTTATGCTAGCCTTTATCCCTGTAATTATGCTTCTTGAATCTCATTTCCAATGCATTTAATAACTTCAACTACTATCTATATTGCAATTAAATAAAATATTTGAACTATGTGCTTTAATTGACTTTGGTCAATGTTTTTCTATGCATACAGAATTAAATTGCGAGCAATAAACCATCTCAATATTTTAAGGGATCTGCAGATAGTTATCCGTGATCGAAGCATAATGCAATAGAAACCTTTGTTCTTCTCCCATCACCTTCACACAGAAAGATTAGTTTCTATAAAATGTAGGTACCGTAATACTGATACTTAACTTTACAAAAAAATTAAATAGTCTACCATGATTCATTAGAAGACACTTTCATCTAGCAGAAAACTATTCGTGATGGCTTTATTGTGGAATTTTCAAAATCTAACACGAGCTTTAGAGCAGTACAAGCTGAAAAACGAAAACCCGGGCCTCTCAGGAATATGCATTTGCTGCTGAGCAACCGCCTTCAGTAGGCGAATTCCCGGAGGAAAAACAACAGACGTTACGTTTCAAGCGACAGTGTTAGTTTTAAACCTGTTTTACAGTTCCACTGTTTTCCAGCTAAATAGAAATGGAAGTTTTGGTTGTTTCACCCTATCTGCACCCTGTCTGCACTGGCATTTCTAATTTTTGCCTACAGATCTTTGTCTCTAATTCATTTGGCACTAGCATTTTTGTTTTCTCTCTGTTCGTACATATTATATCGTGAAGTAATTTATTTTGTTGTCTTTTATGAAGAATACTAAATTATTTATTGCCTAATTCAAACCAAATTAGCTGTTGACATCAGTTCATATTGAAACAATCGGTTAAATTGAAATAATATCAGTAACATAAATATTGACAGAGAAAGATAGTATCACCAAGCATACGAAGTGTAGGTGCCCACGATAGATCACAGAGCTATTATACAGATTGAGCAATTTTCTGTTCCTCTATACTGAATTTAGAAGATTATTTGATAAATAGTTGACACGAGTGCTTTTGTAATAGCAGCAAACAGTATTAAGTTAGAAAATATCAATAAAACAAATGGCCCCTTTCCGTTGAGGCGGTTTTACTGGAAAGCCAATATATGCATAGCTTCAAGCGTAAAAACTAAAGCAACTTTTAAGCAAACACGTATATTTGAAGTTTTATTAAAGATAAGCACGGAAATAGCCATGATTGATGTAAAGCAATTAGAATATTTTACGGCAACGTGTGGTGATAGATGATGTAAGGAAACACGGCGTATTGCTGGTGGTACTTACCTCTAAAATATTGATTGGGAAAGCACGGTCTGTTTATTTGTGAGATGCTTATCATGTACATAAATCCATGTGTGCCTATCTAGCGCGGACAGCTTCAATAGACCTATTTTACTCTTAACAGGAGGTAGAGCTACAACCAACGAGCTCCTATTTGACGCTTCCTTACCTAATATACTCGTAAATTATTTAATCGCGTTTTGTTTAAGACACTGACCCGTACAAAACGCCCTTTGTTAAAGTTGACAAACGCCTATTAAATAGACAGGGAGCAGTGCTGGCGGAGCAGAAGCCCTTGCGAATAACCCGGGCGAGGCTTAAAATGTAACACCTAAAGTGAAAAACTATGTTTTCCGTGATACCCTGTCGTGTGCACTGTTTGCAAATTAATTATTACAAGCGTGAAATATTCGCGTTAGCCCTGCTATGGTAAATATTTAACACCTTGTGAAGCTTTTTAATATTTCAACTGCGTAAGGGAGTAATAGCAGTTTAAAAAGTAGTATACGCATTTCGTCCTATAAATGCATTTATGGCATCTCATGCTTGTTAAACATTTCTTTCGCCTCGGTTTTCCAAACTGCACCCTTGGCTATAAATATTACACTTACGGTCCTCGGAACGTAATCTACCAGAAAGTAAATTTAACATCAATTTATGACTATCGGGCAATTACCACATTTTGTATGAATAATAACAACCAATTTATGTTCCAAAATCAATAACTGAAAAAGAAACGCTAGAAGAACTTTTAACAAAAGATCTTCCAGTGCGAAAAGTAACTACACTCTAAAATACAAATGAACACCCAATACCAGTAGGTGCAGTAATGTTAACCATAACTGATGCAGCTAAAGAAATATGTGAATATATAAAAACCGTTTGTAACGATTGACGTGCGTAGGAAATTGAGTGACATCAGACAATGTAACAAATGCCAAAGGTTTGGTCATACAAAGAATTATTGCCATATAGAATCACTCCCCAATTCTCGTACAAAAATCAACTGACTTCAAATTCCCGCTAATTTTAGCAATCAAGTCTAATTCCAAACCTGACCTATAGCCAATAGCACAAAATCGGCAGTCCCAAATGAATGACAAAGCTGAACCAAATTATCGAGCCTCTAATTCTATAATCGATTAAAGAAAATCATTTATAATCACACATTTGTTACCTACTACCCTCTATGAATAATCAACAGATTTGCAATCAAGTTCAAATGTATAATGCCAGTGAAGTGGATTGATAATCAATATTTCAGTAAAAGCTTCAACTAGATACAAGGGCAGAGAAACCAAGAAACTTCAACACACCACCAACGTACGTAATTTTAGGCAAGCATAAATGCCAGGTAAGAGGACAGTGCAAAAGGATTAGATACCTTCTCTTAAAAACCAACTAACCTCAGCCATCAAATCAAATGCGATATAAACAATTACAGAATATGCACATACACAAAAAGCATTGAAAACAGAACCAAACAGCAAGAAGTTACCAAAACACTACTAGACAGGAAGAAGTAATTACACCCGCCATAAAATCACCATTTACTCTTCAGATGAAGCTAAAAGCAACTTATTCGTCGAACACCTCTAAACCACGTCCATACCTACTATATAGTGTATCCCGCAACATGACGGCCATAGCTTAAAGGTGTGTTGCTAAGGTCATTTTAAGCCCAAAGTGTCTTATGAACGTATGTCCAAAACTCCTTCGTAACAAAAATACGAGCATTTTAAATTTTAAAAATTCGTAGACACTGATTGTTAATTTTAGGAAAATGAAATCATGCTGACTATGAGTAGTTGATTTTTCCTTTATTCTGTTTTAACGATTGTTCCAAATTTAGTATTGTGTATGTCAAAACCAGCTCAAGTGCTGCACCGACTACACATGCTGACCATGAAACTTGTCGAAGAGACTCTTCTACAGTTGTAAAGAAAGTTCAACTATGATACAATAATTAGCTAGACAGTTTGAATAGTTACTGTAGTAGTACATTCTTCAAATCCTAAAATTCAGTTAAAAAATTAACTCTTGGCTTTTTACCTACCTTTTTTTAACTTAAAGTTACTGTAGCTCCATTACGATTGAGTTTAGAATATATGTTCATTGGGTATTTTTGACTTCCAATTATCTTAGCAACATACTCTTAGCTATGGCCGTCATGGTGCGGGACACCTTGTATAATGGAAAATAGAACCCACACTTGTCACCAGAGTGACTTCGTGCATGGAAACATACGTCCTAATCAATTATATCTGACTAACAAACCTATCTCACCTATCGAACTTATTAATTATATTCAACTTTTTTCACGAAAGAAATAATCTGGCCACGATCTCATACCAAATGTGGTATTAGAAGTCTAGCAAAGAAAGCAATTATCTATCTGGCCATCCTGTACAACGCCTCTCTACGGTTAGGATATTTCTCTACAATATAAAGGCATGCACACATCCTGATGTTCTCTAAAGGTCCAAAGCTGGAAAGAGTAAATCAAACTGCAGTTTCTACCATCCTGTAAGTCTACTACCTGCATTATCGAAACCTATAGAGAAAGGCATCTTTAAATGCCTCAATGTAGCACTGGATAAACAGCAAATAGTCCCGCCTTTACCCCTTTGCGCTCAGTAGTCCAACAACTACATCTGATTGTGGAAGACATGGAATCCGGACACGCAAGTAAAAATATACAGTAGCAGTCTTTTTGGAGATCACGCAGGCGTCCGACAAGGTATGGTTAGAAGGTTGAGAATATAAAGTACTTCTCCTACCTTTCCGAAAATGCCTAAACCCAAACACGTTTTCTTTCTTAGAAAATAGATCATTGGACGTTAGAATAAACAGATCATTATCAAGTACCAAACAGATCGACGCCACTGGAGTGCCGCAGGGAAGCGTGCTAGGTCCCATTCTCTTTATATCTATTTGCACGATATATACAATCCGGGACGATGGCACTGCCATAGTTATTCACACTACCATTGACACAGAAATTCACTCAACTCCACAAAACCCTTGCCTTTCCTGCAATTAGTTTTAAATGGCTTTTCTTTGTGTAGCACCGGACATGTACCGTTTGCATATTCCTCTATAATTTGTCGTATAATCTTGCCGGTAGTCTTATAGTTTTGAGAGCTGTCCAAATATATTACCATGCACCAGGTTGATGAACTATTTTTCTCTCAGTTGATTCAAAATGCACCTCATTCTTCGATTCTCTCAAATTTGCCATTAGCTACCTGGTTTTGCTTACACCCAATAGAGTAATTCGGACCTTTCGAGTTCTTTAATAACTTTAGCTTACTTTTCTGGTTCAGAGTTCGTACACTTCATTGCCCGATTATTGCGTAATTTTGTCTCATAACTATCCTGTCCCTTTATTTCTTCGAAATGAGTAGAGATAACGCGTAATTATTTACTTTCTTGAACAACGGGTGTGGGAATAAGTAGTACAAATTAGATGTTCTTCGTTATATATGATTATTACCCCAAAATACCTTCAAGTGTTCGTGAAGCAACAGTTTTCATTAGTAAACCTTTTAGAAGGTACGATGGTCATAGTGTTTTAGTTAGTAGTTATTAGACTAGATTACTCTCTTTGAATACAAATAAAGATGCGTCAGTCCATATTACTTTATACTATAATCGAAGTTTTATTCCACATAAACCCAATTGGTAACTTAAGGAGGAGCATTTTTGATACTTATCTCACAGTGATGATCATTATTTTTTAAAAATAAATGTAGATCAGAAATTAATATTTCTCACTTCATGCTCTCCATATTCTTGATAATATTAATACTGAAATTCTCCCTCCGTTATGAATATTCAGATGCTCTTAGAGTCACCCGACGCGTTTGTGTTTGTAGAACATTGGTGTCCATTCTAAATCTCTTGGCGAAATTATGATTTGTGTTCTTTTGATAGTTGCTACATGTAGGTAAATTGTTTTGATTTTTTTATAAATATTTAAGTTATTTCTTTTTAATTTAAGAGAAACGTCTTTGTTTTTGCTTAGCTAAAGTGTCGAATACGATGTAGCAAATAATGTGTCCATGTTTTATAGTTCAAAATTCCTAGTTTGTGCATTTACAAGTGAAGACTGTTGTGAGATGCAATTACAATGCAAATGCTTCTAAATGTGTACATCATGCATGACATTGAATTCAAATTACAATTACAAATAGGGTACTCTTGCCGCTGACATATTGTTATACCCGTGTTACAGAATGCACTTTAATAAATATTTATTTTCGAGCTGCTCAGTTATACAGTGTATGCAAGACGAATGAAATACAATTTTCATGATAATTTCAGTAGCTTGAATTACTTCCAATTTTATTTCTTCTATTTTGGGTTAAGTATCCTGATCTTCAATATTTAATCACATTTGCTTTCGGAGCTCTAAATTGAACGGTACAGGAACGTCGATTTAAAAGTAAATGTTAATCAGTTTATGTCCGTATATGATATACAAACGTATTTGAGGAAAGAAGCTGCTATGGTATGTGCTTCGACATATGCATATCTATTCTATTGCAGAATAAGATTAAGTTTTATAAAATGTCAGTTCTAGCCCTAAAATTGATTTTTTTGTGAAATTATAGCACAGGGAAGGCAGAAGTCCTTGTCGAACTATCCATGCAGCTTATTTGAGGACAGCATAACACCCTACACTAGATTTAGATCGATTGTTTCGCAACCTCTCTTTTATATAAACGTATTTTGTGAAATGCTTTGGATTGCGTTTTGATGTGAATATTAAAATTAGAAAATTGCAAGCCAAAACAATCTTTACACACTTTTTTAAATGCATATATAAAGTAGTAAGCTGGGAAATCGTAACTTCCAATTAATATCGCGAAAGCTCAGTTTCCACGAGCAATTAGCGCAAATCTACACGCAATGTACGGAAAGTTTCTTCAGGGATGCGTTAATATGCGGGGATGGCTGCGATACAAATCGTCGACGACCGATAGTGGTTTCTTTGAAGTCAAATCAGAGAGAAGCATGTAATTTACGTGGTATTTCAATAAGAAAAGCCGGAATTTCAAATTTAGTAGCCTACGATTTAAGGAAGCTGAATAAGTTCGACGATCGTTCTAAATTTGCCAAATTGATATAGTAAGATGTCGCCAGATGGCTTACGGGACGGTACGTTCACGTCACAAAAACGAAAATCCTAGCTTGATCGTTCCTGGTCAACTCTAAATGATCAACGTTACCCTCACTAAAAAAACAAGTTCTTTTGCTCTATGATTGATGGTCAATTCACAAACTAAACTTTCCTAAAATCTTGACAGATGATTGCTGTCTTTTTTCAGCTCCATTTATGCCAGACTAACTTTATTATTACTATTATTATTTTATTCAGATACGGGCAACGATCAATGTCCTATAATTCCCAAAGAAACAAATGTAGTGCGAATTAACTTATTAACTTATTGGCTATAAGCTAAGGAAATTGGAGGTGCTTTAATAATGTTTCACGTAAACCCACTATATAAAACGAAAATACAAAATTACCATGACTTCGCTGTCTTGACATGCAAGAATCCAAATATAACACATTAATTTTCAACGTATCAAAAATGTCACTACCTAATTTATTTGTATATTTTGAACTATAAAAGTGTTGCCTAGGTCTGTAGTTGTATGTCGAGAAAGGGAGTCAAGATACTAATTTTCTTCATATAATATTGTATTTCTGACAACAGCAATCTTACATAACGGCCCTTTAATGTCAGTTGAGAAAAACATATTCTTCAACAAGATGGCGCTTTGCATCATGCCACAAAATTTGCAATAATTAGTTAAAACGAGTTAAAGGTAAGAAAGTGAGACAAAAACATTGACACGAACGACATTTATTTATTGTAAAAACTATTTACAGGTGCAATTAAAGACGTAGGAAGCTATGGATCCCACATTTTAACAAATCATCTTCACGATAAAGTTATAAGAAAGATGAAACTGAGCCAGTGGTTACTAGAAATCATGTACAGTATGAATAACGTCTGCACCAAACAAATATTAGCATATCTGTCAGTAATTTTTAAAATAGTGTCCATCCCTTTACAGTGTCAGGGAGGATAGATAGACCTGTGATCATAACTTCATACGTCATGCATTTTTGGGTCATTATCTTCCCTACCCTGTACTATAGTCCCCCTCATTATGTATGCTTTAGTTAGCATTCCGAATATTAAAGAGATATTGTTGAATTTTGACATTGCGTGCTCTATATTTCGTAATTAGTTGGCCTTCTAAGTCGAACATTGTAGACCATCACGTCAGCCCATCTTAAGAATCGTATTTTTACAATGATAGAATTTTATTGTATTTTTCATCTCTCTTGGGCTTCTTCTGCATAACACCTTGTCTGTTGTTGATAACGATGTAAAACTCAACAGCATACATCTATTTACTGGGGCTTCAATGTCAGCATAGTTTTTAAAAAGCACAAAATGGCTTGCCTGCGCCTTTTTGAAAGTGTTTAAGCCATTACCTGTTAAATTGCTATCACTTTCAGGCTTTTTTGGTTGAAATAGGATACAACGCAAGCGATTTTATTATACAAACTTTATAAAACAGAATGTCAATTACGCTGTATATGAAGGCAAGGGAGCAACTTTTTAAATAAATCCAGGCAGCTTAATAATTATCCGCTTGCTTCATCCCGCGCAAAGCGTAAAACAGGAGAGTAAGAATTGCGGTTTTAGAGCACTGGTAAAATTTTGAGAATTTAATTAGAAAAGCCTTCCGTGAAACTCATTTGGATTACGAGCTAAAACAAAAAGCTATTTTTGTCTGAAACAACCGGAGGAATTAGCTACGAGTTACCTCAGTTTAATTGCATACTTTCACTTATTTTGCGCAACTGGAAATTCTTGCCTGGTTAAGACAAACCTTGTTACTTAAACAGAAAAGCCATTTCCGTGAAATGTCAACCGTTAAGTTCAAAATTGTTTAATAGAAAATACTAATAGGATTGACTATATTCATTGTACTTACTAGGGCGTTCCTCAGATTTTCATTTTTGGATCTCCTTTGGATTTTTCTTAGTGTGAACTACAACCTTTCAGCTGTTACTAAAAAGCTTTAAATAGTTGTAAGTAAAAATGTAAAAGTGAAACGTAGTAAAGAATCTATATTTATTTTTAATTATGTGAATATGTTTTGTACCTTGTTAAAATTATTTTCTTTTTTCAGGTGAGTTTCGACTAAAAGCGGATTTTTCCATATGTGTGTCGGGTAAGTTGCAACAAAATTAGTACCAAAACAAAAATGTATTGTGGCTACATGCTGTGGCGATAATTTAGAGAATAAAAAGCAACTAAAGCTCGTTACTCTTTTTATTTCCACAAAACTTTAGTTTTTGATGGATTGATGTTAATTTCCATAGGAGCCAATAAAAAAGATATTTGACAGAAAAGGTAAAAGTGAACCTTGATAATGATGGATGGAGTCTAAAGAAGTTGCGTTGGGAATTTGGGCTTGTATTATACGCCTACTGATGTAATGCTGCTATTTCTATTACACTCCGTTAAAAAGGTGTAATTATTATAAATTGATACACCCATTTTTTCGTTTGCTCTTGGAAGAGTCGCTTTTGTATCCACGGAGTTATTAAAGTTCGCGAATAGATTAAATAAAAAGCAAAGTCTGCATCCATTACGACGACGTCAAAACATTTTTAACTAGAAAGAAAAGCTTCAATGTATAAGTAATGTAATCCTAGAATTTAATTTTTAGAAAAGTAACTGGAAATGAGGAAGCACTACATGCGCCCTAATATTAATCTTTGTATACATAAAATTACGTAGCAATTAGCTTCCTGTTTGGCTTTTACATCAGTTTAAAGAAAATTTACAACTGGATTGATTTTTAAGTTCCTGTTGGCACGTTGTATGGTTATGGTATTTTCAATAAAATATTTTACAATCCACAAACAGGTAAATTATTGAAACGGTAAGCAGTGACAAAGGTCAGTATTATAGGAGTGAAATTATTGTAATTAAAGAGGCGCTTTTAGTTCGGATTGTTCTATTTGTGTTTAATTAGCTGTTTTTGTTTTATTGATGCTCGCAACAAAATACATAGGAAGTGTGTACTTTGGAGCTGTTTATTCGGCAATGATATTACACAAACGCTAATTAATTAAAATACAATACATTACATTCATTTAAATGCTTCAAAGTTCGCCGCGAATTCTAATTATAATTTCGTTAATGGCAAGATTTTAACACAACTGAAGTATCGGGGTTGACTTAAACGAGCATTTCAGCTGCCTCGCCTTTTAATAGTCTGTACATCTTCCAATATATTAATAACAATCACTCGATGTATTTGACTTATTAATAAAATACGTTTTATGTACGAAAACAATTCGTTGGAAAAAACTGGACAGTAAAAAGAGGTAAATTGGAAGCTGAGAAAATTTTCCTTACATAGTTTTTTATTACAGCAAATGTGTCTGGTTATTGTAGAAAATGAAGCTTGCTTTATTACAGTTGTTCTCCACAGCTGCCAAATTACAACTTTTGTCATCATGGGAATGAACAGTAGTGAATTCTACTCCATGTCCAATGTACATGCGATAAACTTTTTTGGGTATCAGTACTAGTGGCAGGGTTATCGGACTACAGCATACTCTCTGACATCGTTTTATTTTAGTTCTAAAAGAGCGTGGATTTTCCATACATGTAATGTACTATACTCATAATAACGCAACTTTTACACTTATATGTTGCTGTGTATGCATAGGTTGTGATACTTATAGCAAATGTTATTATTAATTTACATTTTACTTTAGCTATTTAAATTTAACGATTTATTTGATTTTTAAAATTTCAAGTGACGACTTAATATTATGCCCTTTTGTTAAATCAACTGACTAGCTGTAGCAAAGAAATTGACTCTAATGCTATTAGGTTTAATAAGAATGCTATTATATGCCAATTCAAAATTAAGCTATTTCTAATTCAAGTAATACTAACCTTAAACATGCCAATTCAATATTTTTGCAATAAATACCATCGTCAATGTTGTGTAAATAGGTAAGTACTCTTTCTTTTATTGTTTATTAACTCATCAATTAATCTCTTTATGCTTTATAAAGATATACTTTCGTAGTTCAATTACTTCGCACTGATACTATACACCCCAGTAGTTGGCTATGACTGCAATGCAGGCCTTATCCCTGGATCAGCAATTATGCCCTCCTGACATCTTCAGTAGCTGGCAGCAATACTCCGACATAAACAGCAACGCTTAGCTCAATTGCACAGTGTATCCACTATCCACTTATGGATGTTGTTGATATGCCCCACACTGCAACGACCTGCACCTGGACCAATATTGTATCCCTTATATAGGCACGCACCTACACAATCCAAACATCATACTTCAGATCAAAATCTTGCTTTGGCATATTACCTTATGTGCAAGACTTGTTTACACACCTTTTATTATTTTTATTCAATTAATCAACCATTATTTTATTGGGTTCTATTAATTTGTACCGATACACAATTCTGCTGTAAATATACTTACAACTTTTCTTGTTGTTCATCTTATTATTATCTGTCCCGATAGTAACATGGTATGTTCAATATTTGATGCTGATGACTTACTAGATTTACAATATTCGTCTAATTCATTTAATATTTCTTAATAAATTAACTTTAAATGTCATAGTAGCTTTGTTCTCATGTTATATCAAACTATACTGTAGTTTTCCTATTCGTTGCGTTGAATCTTCTTTATTAAGTGTAAAATTATCTTTGAACCCAGTAATAATTCATATGCTTCATTTTTAAATACTGATTTATAATTGGAACCTAATCCTGAGTTATCGTCAATTAGCTCTACCCAAATCAACTCAATGCTCTTTTAATATGACTAAATCAAATTACTTAATGATGCTGTATGAATTGCAACAGAGGATTTAATAATTAAACATGCTAATTCTGTCATCTGATATTATTCAACTATTACAAACTAAAATTAAGGAAGACTAGCGTACAGGTGCAATGCCATAGCATAATACTGGGGTACAATATCACAGCAATGTATAATATTTATAATACAGCAATCTGGTTGTTTTGGATTTGGCGAATTCACATCGATTTTTCTGTTACTTCGTATTTGCAGTGATGTGTCCGGTGATGATAATTGTAATTTGATTGACATTATTAGTAGACTGGGTTTATATTATATCAGGTTACACACAGAGTGTCTAAAAGGTAACGTATAATTATCATGTTTATGATGATAGGTTACCTTTGTAAAGTTCTATAAAAATGAAATTGTTTTGAGCCAAAACACCTATTATTCAGTTGTTTACAACTTTTGTTTAAACTTTTTTTTCTAAGAATCACAGTTTTTGAAAAAATATCGCAAAGTTAATTTTCAAAAAAAGTTTCTCAAAAGTCTAAAAATTAATAATGGGAATAAAGTTTTTTAAAACAGTGTTGTATATCAGGTAATTTTCTATAACTCCTGTTAAATATATTATAGTTTGGGAAATTATCGCAAAATATTTTTCTTTAAAAAATTTCGCTAATTATCTTTTTCCGCTGAATTTAGAGATAATAATAAATGTTGGTAAGTTGTGTTACTATGTACAGTTTTATATCTGCGGAGAGAAATAAAAAAAATTGTTTATGGCATTAGATATTTTTAAAGTCATTGTCACTGTCTACTGAAAGTTGTGTCTGCAAGCTACGCAGTAAAAGAAGGTCCTGTGATCGCTACAGCTTATTAATTTTTAATAATAACCTGGTTGTTTTGGTAAACAACTTTTCTATAAATGACAGTCCGGTTTCTATTGTGTTGTATAGGAAATTTATGAGTACATTTTATTTGTCCACTTCTTCAAGATTGCATGTCAAGGATAGTGCTGGATATCAAAGTAACTCATGATGCGTACTAACGGAAAATAAAATTTAATATAAATTCATCTGTTCATTTTTATTTCTATTGCATTTATTACAGTTAAAATAAATTGCAATTGTATGGATGAGCAGTGGTAAGTATCTTGAATAGGCAGGATAAATCAAGAGTTAAGATAACAGCGACTGGAAATAAGAAAATTTTGAAATTATTTTAAATTTTGCTTTCAGTTAGTGTCATCTATCAATCATTTTAAACTTTCAGAGAAGATTTATTATTTTGGGAATCTAGACTTTGAATAAATTTTGTAAAAACCTTTCAGATGGATTTTTTTTCTACACATCGATTGGATAGTCAGAAACGAAAAGTTGTTACCAATGCAACGAAGTGAAATTTCTAAGTAATTTTAAAATGCACTATTAGACAAGAACTATTTCATTATATTATAATTTAAATGAACGAGTGTTGTTATGTCCTTGTTAATACGAATATTTTTACTATCCGCAAGTTTAAAAACAATAATTTAATTAATTCTAAATTTAGGTAATAGAGATAACTTACAAATTAGAAGAAAAATTAGGGGTAATAAGCTAGTCGATAATTCAAAAATGTTGGAGATGATAGAGAGA